>JANTNT010093095.1:0-11282 GCA_024752375.1 Entacmaea quadricolor
ATACAAATAACGCTGTCTCGTTACCAAGCATGTCGAGTCAGACTGTCGAATGATCATGTCGAGTGAAAACGCCAAAAACCGCCTATGCACGTAACACTGAAATCGGTTGTAAACTTTTTGAATATGGGCATGTTTTACATCAAACTATTTGGTAGTCGATTTTAATTCAGGTGGCAGGTTTTTGATTGGTTCTTTTTTATAGCTTTTGACAGACGATTTTGACAGTCATGACGCGTGGATAGTGACTCCGGCCATACATTTCTTGTACGCTACCGACTAAAATGTTCAAATTGAACGGAGTAAAACTCAAACAACAAAAAATAATGAAAAAATATGTTAGAATTTCATTTTCCGTTGGTAGGCTTTTAATATATTAGAAAGATATGAATATTTTTGACAAATTGTGCCAAAAAGTGCCCAAAATTGCCGATTTAGCTGTGGTTTCGATGGGGGCGTGAGTATGAATTTATATTTGGTGACCTTTTGTTTAACATGTTTAATATGATTTTGTTTCTGTGAAAGCGTGGCCTAGTAGACTAAAACGACCAAAACCTAACCCTATCCCAGACAAAAACCTTACTCTATCCCAGAAAAATGTCAAAAATGATACCCTACCTCAGAATTCAAAGCCAAAAAAAAAAAACCTACTACCTACCCTATCGGGCGGCACATACCCGTATAGCAAATACAGGGCAGTACCCCCCGGGTGCCATTATGACAGAAATGCAGAAGGCAAACACAGTTAGGACACACGAGAAGTGTTCAATTCACTGAAAGGTGTTAACAATCATGTTTATCTTATTGTTGGCATTTCCCGTATTATTGTCAGTCATTGCGGATGGCCAACTGATTTCAGAAAACTGAATTGATAATCGACTCTCATCGACATTAATCGATGAGAAATTTCGCTTATTTATCAATTGATGATCGATTGCCAAATACCAGTCGATATTAATCGATCAAGTAATTTCATGTGTTTATCGATTGGTGATCGATTGATCAATACCTATCGATATCAATCGATTAATTGGCATCGATTGATATCAATTGTTCGATTGGATTTCCGATGATCGATTACCATCGATTGGGTTCGTCGGGCAAGTTGCAGAGCGAATGTTGCTAGCTCGTATTACAGCACGGAAAGTTTTGAAGAACGGAAAGTTTTGGTGTTCATTCTTACACCGCTATGTCGGGTATTTACCAACATTTCAGTACAGTCCATTTTTTCTAATGTCCCACTAATCCTCACCCTGTACCGTGTTGGGGGGGGGGGGACGACGAGTGTAACAGGACAAAAGTGGACATGAAGTTGAAAGGTTTAAGAGGGAGTCCGTGTAAAGATGGAGCAAAGTTGGAAATGGCCCAAAATTGACCCTACCTCAAACTTTTCCTGAATAAAGCCCATCATCTGCCTAGTAGACTGAAGTTTTTTTTCGAAAAAATAATTTTCAAAAGTTTTTGCAGCGTACAACGGATTTGGTCATTTTGAGCCTTGAGAGCGTTTGAAATTAGTGAAATTCAAAGGGGGTGATTACATTCGCAAAATATGCTATTCTAAACATATATAACAAAACAAATTACGCGAATGCGTACTTATGTTCATAATTATGATACACACAAAATCTAAGCCACAAATTAGTCGCTTATCGTTTCGTCATATACCAAGTACTTAACTATATCAAAGCCACAAATTAGTCGCTTATCCAGTAGCGTATCCAAAAATTTTGGCAATTTTAAGAAATGTATAGGGGAAAAATTTTTAAAGATTTTTCAAGCTTTTTACTGTGTGCCCCCCAAAATTTTCTAAGTGCTCCCCCTGATCCTGTCTTCTCGGTACGCCCCTGCGCTTATCGTTTCGTTATATACCAAGTACTTAACTGATTGATTAATTGATTGATTGATTGAACTTTATTAAGTGTCAAGTTATTCAGCTTACAAGCTAATTGGGGACACTATATATATTAAAAAATAAAAAATAAAAAAACGGATAAAATGTCTAAAATTATAAAGGTGACCTACCCTAACTATAACCAAAATCCAAACCCTATCCCGCCCCTTATATAAATTTACTTATATTATCTTTAAGAAATTGATAGACGAATTACAAAAGAGCAGTTGATTTCTCGGCCCATTAGTTGGTAGACAGTGAAAAACCAGAGCCCAGTAAGCAACATGCTCAACTGCAATCTACATCGAGCATGCTACGCACTGGCAAGATCCATCCAGCAGCCCCGCGATATCAACTGTTCCTACAGCGATACGGAATGCATTGATGCTGGGTTTATTCCGCAAATCCTTACTAATCTTACTCCATAAAAATGGTCCTACGTATAGTTACGTATCTAATAGAGTGCTTACCGTATCTAACGTTATTAAAGCTTGGGATAGAATGCTGTTCAACATCAAAGCGATTTCTTCCGTAATACAGTTCGGTTGGTTAAGCTAAAGCTCGGAAATGTTTCGGAAAAAAGACTTCTGAGTGTGGAACTGTATTTTCGTGTATATTAGTCTTGCTTTACAGTGTTTCAAAGTACCGGGCGAAACATCTTCCTTTTACCGGGCGAATCGTCCAAAACACCGGGCGAATCGTCCCGGACGAAACGACTGGCAACCCTTTTTACCACTTGACACATCCAGTACATCAGATAATAGTGATTCATCTTCTTAACCAGTCGGCCACATTTTCTTAGAAACTTTGACAATTGAAACACACACACACACATTGAGTTCCTGGCAATTCCAGCATTTTAAATACATTGTTTGAAAAATATTTTAACAGTCAAATAGTTCGATTTCTTATGTGTATGATACATTTATGATTTACATTTAAATGATGACTAACAATATCATGTGCACAAACACTATGTCATATAATTAAGTTCGAATAAAGTTTTGTTTAATCATGTTGACCTACATAACCTTTCTGTTATATTTTATGACCCCCCCTTAGTTTTACTTTAAAAATAATTTGACCCACTCCCTTTCATACAGTAAATTTTTTTTGACCCCCCTCAATTCCTCTGGCACCCCCTCCTCCTAAAAAATGAATGCTCCCTAAGGAAAAACAAGATGGTTGACTAAGTTATAAATTGATTCGTAATCTTTAATAATTGGTAATAATAATGATAATAATAAATATAATTAAATATATATGAATAGTAAATTATTGTGACTAAAGAAGATAAATTTTAATATTGTTTGAAAGATGGGTAATAATAATAATAATAATAATAATAATAGTAATAATAATAATAATAGTAATAATAATAGTAATAATAATAGTAATAATAATAGAAAAAATAGTAATAATAATAATAATAATATTAAAATGTCAAAGAATTCTAATTCAATAAACAATACATTAATAAAAAAACTAAATTTCAGTAACCAACTATTCAGTTTGTATAGTGAACATTCCATCATCAGTTAGAAGGTAATAGACCTAAAAACCAAAGGGTGAATTAGTTGTACCGTTAAAAGAACAAACTGAAAATTTTGAGACAACTTTCCATTCATACTAGCTTGAAGAAAAAGTAAGGGATAGAAGGGATAGGACTTATTTAGCCCTCTAGATTTCCATTACTCAGTTCAGAGTACTTGTTTCACGAATATAAATATTCTTGTATCCGGCTAAGAGAAAGAAATATTCTGATTACAATATTTTTCAACCATCTGATTAAAGTTTTTAAGGCCTACATCAGGCTAAATGTTAAATTGAAAATAAAAATCAAAAGTCAACATATTGAACAAAAATTTATGATAGGAACTGATAAAAATATATAGTCAAGTGAACATATGTTCATGTTTTAGAAGTTATTGCTGACAAGCAAGAATGTGCCCCTATTGTAGGTAGTACTCTTAAAATAAATCATCCTAAAAACAGTATTTAGTTTTAAAAAGATACATTTAAACTGTTATTATATTTTAAAGGAGGCCTCTTTACGATAAGCCCCCTGGTTTCCAGAGGCCTCCTTGCTACACTACACCTTCTTTCAAGTGTTTGTTTTCAATTATTGGATTGTTGTAATTTTTTTCTGTTTCTTTCTTCCCCCCTCTATTGTAACTCAGTGTATTGTAGCAAATAATAAATAAATAAATAAATGAAAAAATGAAAAAAGAAGATGAAGATTGTAATGAGCATATGGATCTTATGAAATTGTACTTTATTAGTAATAATGTAGTTTTCTATGCAACTGCTATGCAACTTGATGAAATGATGTTTTTACATGTAGTATTTATCAAAGTAAGCTATAATTTTGTAAAAATTCTAATTCATTGTTGCAGCAAATGAAGTGAATATAGAAAATGTACCAGTTTGTTTCTTTTAATAAAATACATTTCAAAATCACTCTATACTTTTGAGTTTTGTACAAATATGGCCAAGCAGAATTTCCAGAAAATCACCAACATATCTTAAATAATTTTTTGAACAAAAACTATGTTGAAATAATTGAAATCTACACCCTCTTGGACATTTTAAAGTAAAAAGTAAAAAAGTGCAAATATAACTTTTGAGTTGTTATTTCAAAATAACACAATACTTAGGTTATAATTATGAAGAACCGTAAAATCTATGAAATGGTTTAGGCCAAAACTTGTATGTCAAAAGCTTCAGTATGAACAGTCCGAGCATCCTTGGGTACCCAGGGCGTCGCACAGGGGCTGGAAGGGGAGGGGACTGGGGAGAGGAGGAAAGGAAGGGGAAGGACAGACGCCCTGGGGAACTATACTGTTAAGAGTTGTTCCGAGAACCAAAATTAATCCCATTAGCAAAATCAAACATTAGCGCAACTGTATTACAAGGGCATATGGTTACTGTAAATTATCTTAAATAAAACATGGCAGTTCCTGTCATTGAGATGTCGATCCAACTATCAAAACAAATAAAGCAATATAATTTGGCGCAAAGTACAGAAATTACCGTATCGAGTTGCTGGTATTTCCGAACTTTCTTGTGAAAAATACTGTAGTTCTATTATGAAGCGCAATTGATCGACTAAACCAATGAAAGACATCAATTACATATCTTTAAAGATGTAAAGCGATTCCTAAAAATCGGTTTTACTGAGTGTTTACCAGCTAGGATGACTGGAGAAACGCCGAAAAAGTCAGTTTAAGACCTTGTTCTCTTTTTATCTTTGACTTGGGTGAACAAGGTCAAGGCCACAAAAACCTCTTCTATCTTTTCCATGTTGACATAACATTTCCCTCGATGACTCCCATCAAATCATATCTGTTGAAACTTTGTTGCTCTTCTCGCTATCAGAGATTGTCAGAAAAATATTTTCAGAAAGCAATAATCTGATTGAAAATAAGCCTTTGGAATCTTTCATCAACAAGGCAGTAGTTGTTACGTAAAAACTGGAATATGGTGGTAATCATCAAAGTGACAACTTACGTCATAGGCTTTGTCTCGTAGGTGTTAAAATGCGTGCGGTAACTGCTAACAGAAATGTTTTTTAATGACAAGATGCACAGCATGTGAACGTTTGCTATTGGCCTCACATTAATTAAATTAAAATGAGGCCAATCAGATCTCGGACTAATTTTGGTTCTCGGAACAACTCTTAACAGTATAGTTCCCCAGGGCATCTTTCTGTCCTCTTCCTTTCCTCCTCTCCCCAGCCCCCTCCCCTTCCGGTCCCTGCGTGACACCCTGGGTACCCGAGGATGCGGTCGGAGCAAAGATGGCCAATTTATAGGCTCCAAAAGTCAGCTGTTTGAAGTCTTCGTGTACACGAAACGCAATATTCCAAGACAAATATATACGCTGAGTCAATTTTATACTCTATAATCTTTTAAATGACAACAAAGAGAAACTTGGGCAAAAGTAGAAATAAATAGAAATTTGACTTTTTCTAACTCGGTGGAGCATTCACTGAATGTGATTTTGTCAATAACAGGTCTTGCGACCTAGGCCAATATTTTTTTGACAAAAATAAGGGGATTCAAAAAACAACTTCACTCAACGTCAGTAGGACATTCGAGCTAACTTGCACAAAAGTTTCGACAATCAAATACTTTAGGATCATAGTAAACCATAACAAGGAACATCATCTAAAATTTGAGGACATCTTAGGTAGCTGGGATGGTCTTTAGTATTCCTTTGACACAAAGCTCCATGCAATTTTTTAATTTTTATTTCTATTTTATTTTTTATTTAATAGCTTTACAACGTAGAGAAAGGACTCTTAGTCCAGGCAAGCCCTACGTCAATTTTTCAGAACCAAACAATTTCACTTCAGTAAAGATGAAAGAACGATCTTTCCAATAGGAATTTCCGTCTTGGGCAAAAGTAAAAATTTAGAGCAAATTGACCTTGAAAATGAGAAAAAATCAACTTACACGCGAATTTGGCTATTGAACAACCTGCCACTTTAGACCATCTACTTATAAATACTATTTGCACATTAATAAAATTAAAACATCAAAGAATACTTTCTCACCTTAAAGTAAGACCTCTTCAAATTTCTTGATATTTTCGTAAACGACAGGATAAAAGATAACCAAGAACTTATGTCTTCAAGATTTTCCTTTTAGAGGGCTTTTTGACGACTGATTTTTCGCGAAATATAATGACGATGAGCTTGTTTATATAAGCAGTTGATAGTCCATCGTGTTTAGTTTTGATCCTCTTAAAAGTTCTTCCATCGAAAGCTCCGAATCCTTAGAATGATCAGAAAATCCATGGAGCGAGCATTCTGACCTGGCGGATGAATATCTTCAGCCTTCCATTCATGCGCGCATGCGCAGTACAAAATGCCTATATGCTTACCCAGCGGAAAAGTGCTGCTGCTATTACGTAGTCTGTTAAGTGTGAAGGGATGGAGCACCAAGAAACCTAAGGTAAGATTTTAGTAGCAGTAGTTTGAGTTAATATGGACACTTACTGTTCACGAAAGCAATTTACTAAGACATTTAAAGTATATATAATTTATAGCCACTAGTCTTTACAACAGAATTCACAAAAATTGTTCAAAGCAATAAGCTTAATTAATTGACCCTTTTCACACGGCGGCCATATTTGTTAAAACAATAGGTTTGAATCCCAAGGGACAACCTGAACCTTGCTTTAAAACGCTCCAAACAATGGTATTCGCTCCCATGGGAAAAAGCATGGCCGCTATGTGAAAAGAGTCAATATGAATTAGAACCAGCCGTTTCAAATAGAAAGTGAGATGCTGCGAGCAGAGAAAGTTTAAGCTTATATATCCATGTAAGCGAAAGTGATTGTTCTCCTAAAGACGATTTACTGCTTCTTTGGTAAAGGATATTTGGACCATAGTGGCACTTCATTATCACTGCCAGAATGCTTTACAGATTGTACGTCTTTCTTACCTATTCAACTGTAAAGTAGATGATCTTCCACAGCACACTTGTTTTGTACTCTAGTATTTTTCATGATATCATCTTGAATCAATATACAGTAAGGATAGGCTTGAGCACAAAACACATGGTGGGCATAAATTTGATGTTTTTGAATTCCTTTCATGATAAGAATATCAACATTGAAAACCATTTTTGAATTGGATCAGGGAAACTGGAGTTATGGATTTTTTATCTCTGTATTTTTCCCATGAAACTTTGGTGGGAAAGTTTTTATATGTAAAACCATTAACAAAACATATTTCTTCATACTACTTTTTCATTTCAAACCGGATTTCTCTCACACTTTACCAATTGCTAGAACATCTAAGTTCACCAAATTGTATGTTTTTAGAATTTTGGTTTTTCAAGTATAAGTTGAATAAAATTATCATGAAAAATTGTGCCTACGTCATTATGACGTCATCATTATTTGAAAACATTCCTAATTATAATATTGTTTAATGAAAATTCAAAATTTTGATAAAAGAAAACTTAAATAATATCCAGTTTTAAAAAGCTGTAATTTGTACTTTTTATGCCGATTAAACCAGTTTTTATAAAATCAATGACATCATTGAATATGACGTCATCAAAAGCAATAATCACCAATAAGTCTGATTCAAATTGTTGTAGAGATTTCATGACCTTGGTGAATATTTCCACATACAGTAAGTGGATTTTGCATGATAAGTTTGAATAACAATGAAAACTTACCTTGAAACAACAAACAAACATTCATCTCCTATAACTCAAGAAATCACTTACTGTAGGCATAATTTCAAGTTATTCACTGCTGATCATCAATATGAAATTCCAAGCATATATTGATGATGTCACTATTCATCGTTCATCATGCTTTGGGATCGAATAGGAATTATTTTCGTGAGGATAAATTTCATGAAATCTTATGAAAGTCTGGTCTGACAGTTGTAGATTAATGTGTGTTATTCCTTGTCCCGAATTCTGGTTAGTGAGTGATTTCAGAGGACTACTTTGAGGCATGTTGGCTATTTCCAGCCCTTATTTTCCTTCTTTTAATATGATCACAAAATCTAGTTTAATATGTTTCAAATCACTTACTTTCAACTTTTGGATATCCTCTATAGAATGAATTTCCATATCCCTGAAATTGAGAGGCTAAGCTTGTTTAAAAAGTGTCTAAACAATTTTCATGATAATGTTACAACTTTCAGTGTGTTATATATAGCCGCTTTGAAATGACTCAACCTCAGCCTTGTTCTGATGACAAATTCCTAATGGTGCTGGGAACTGTGAAATGGAGTATTCTCACTCATTGGTATGTGAGAGAGAACTGATATTATAGTAATTAATTGTAATTCTCTTTGAGTACAATTAATATTTCTCCAAAAGATGGCAAGGCAAGTGTGAATTCATTCCTGAATTGTTTATTTTGTTCTGGTTTTCAATGAGAAGCCAAAAAAGAAACCAAAAAACTCATGATTAGTGCCCTTTGCCCTTGATCAGATCATGAGAATTCAAGACTTGGTATGAACTTCTAGTCAAGTTTCAACTCAAATTATACAAACACCCATGCATTCAGAATGATAACTTTATTTGTACCAAAATAATGCTCTGATATCTTAAAAATTTAATGACTGTTAATGCTAATAATCACTGCTCATTAATGTTTATTTATTTCAATCATAAATGTGATCAGTGTGATGCTGATTATTTCAGCTATACAAACCATAACTTGCACAAACTAGTGACCATAAGTATTTTCTATGATAATACACATATTACTAATAAGCATGCTGGCAACAAATTTCATTGTTGATCTTGGAACATGCTTCAGTAATTTGATAGAATTGAGGTTATTTTCCATAATTCATAGATATATTATTGTAGAAAGTTTAAAACCATGCCTTAAGCTCCTCGGCAGTGTCTTCCATTGCTATAACTTAAGATTTAACTTCAATTCTATCAAATTACTGAATTTGTGTAAGAAGTAATTTTGAAGTTTACCAACAAAGTTTGTTGTGAACTTCTGAAGTACAGCTTGAACTCAGTCACTTTGGAACTAATTTGGGAACCCACTCTCAAAAGTTATGTGAAACACGCTGTAAGTTTTATATTACAGTCACATTCCATTATGGTTTGTTTCTTTATGTAGTTGTAAAGATTGGTAAATTTACTGCTGTTTTTCTAAATTAAATAAGTCTCATTTCTCTATTAAGCTCCCAATTAAGCTAGTCTTCTCAATAAAGCCTTCCCTCAAATGCTCTTGAAATAATAATTTTAAGTAAAAAAAAACCTAAATAAATAAGTAAAAAAAGGATAATAGAGTATTTACAGTAATTAAGTAATTGATGTCAGTGGCTAGTTTTCTTCATTATCTATTTTCGCAGGAAAACTAATCGTGTATAGAATGTAGAACCTGTTTTGGTGTGTGTATTTAATCATGTTTAGAATCTTTGCTTAAATAGTACGTTAGAATATTTTCTATTTCAAAACCAGTAATCCACATGAATTTTTTGACTGCCTGTTTATAAATTACTTTCCAATGTTTGATCAGATTCAGGCTTTACACCAAATGAAATTCAGTTACTGCTGTGGCAGAAAGCCTTGGTTTATCTGCACTAAAATGAGACCAGTCAATCCTTTGCCACCCTTGATTCTCTTGTTAGTAAAAGTTCACAATGAGCTAAAACTCTGAATTTTTACATATCACGATGCTCTTTTCATTTCTTGTTTGTGCACTTGCTGTTTGTGGAAGGGAATTGTAAATGAATGTGCAGTGGTTAAGTATTTATTTATTTAGAATACAGCCACAAAGTTTGTGGCATAATTTGTACAATGAAGGAGTCTCAGTCTTCCCATCAGAATTATGGCTGAAGCACTATAAAAGTCCCGCTCATATGATATACTTGCCCTATAAGCATTAATACAGATATAACTATAAGATATTTGAGAAAGCCTTTAATTAGAATATAGAAATCAATAGAAATCACAACATTTTTTAGTTTTGTAGATGTGTGTACATTGTACACTTTGTTGTTGTTAATTAAAGTGAGGAGTAATAAATCACTTAACATATGATCAATATTTTTAAAAGAGATATATTTACAGAATCTTTTCCCATCCATCCCCTCTATAAACATTGAACTTCTCTTAACAAATAAAGTTGTTTTTTCAAGGCTAGACCTGATAAAACACACACTTTAGGGAACTATCATTATTTACTGGGGGAGGGTCTTTTTTTTTGCATTCATATTTGGGGAGGGTCTCATTTTTTAAAAATCAATAATTCAATGCTACTTCAATAAGCAATATTAGGACTTTTTCAAATGATAATGGTTTAAAAGTTGGAGAGGGTCATAATACTTTACATCTTGCATTAAGGAGGGCCAGGTTTTTTCCTTTGCATGCCAAGGGAGAGTCTCTACCTCCATTCTAGTGGCCCTCCCCCTGTAAATAATGATGTTTTAATTTGTGAATGTGAAGGAATGCACCTTGGAGGTGTTCCATGTTTTATACACATCTCAAGTGTCAAGTCTTGCTCTCTTATTGGTTCATTTTCAATAGATCTTTTTAATCATTGTAATTAGCATAATCTCTCGTATATATGTAACTCATTGTAAACAGTTATTAGGTATTCCTTTTACGGAAGATTGTTAAAGGTCTTGCCGAAACATGTTTAGATTAAAAAGTATTATCTTTATTTGAAATGTCTCGGTTTATTCGTGCTCACAAGACCATTTTGGACATCAAGGGCAGTTTTAAAATTAATTTTTCTGATGTCTCAGACTACTTATTACAAATAGAAAAATATCAGGAAAGAAGGAATTTAAGTGGAGTCGTACGTATACAAAATTTAGCTATCGTAATGTATCATTTTTTATAATATAGATTGGATAGTACGCGCGCTCTGATTGGCTAAACACCTATGTTTT
>JANTNT010093206.1:0-11281 GCA_024752375.1 Entacmaea quadricolor
GATAGAGGAACAACTTTCCAATAGTCAGGTACAATTTCGTAACTTTATTTAACGTTTTAGTATTTTTATTCGACTTTCTAAAGATCTCCATACATTCTCTTGTAATATGATACCATTACATAACGATAGCTTGGGCTACCTGTGTCGGCGGCAGTGAAAAACCAAATTCCAACGAGCAACTTGCAACTACCGAGTTCGCAGAATATTGAGAATCGCAGAAAGAATCTAATGATATCTTGCTAGTTGATAAACTCATTCTTCTCATCAATCCCTTTTTGTAGACAAAACTGCGATAAACAGGTTAAGAAACCATCATTAAATCAGGAGCGGCGCAGACGGGGGCCCCCACTTTTCGAAAAAACCATACATTTTAAGTACTTAGCCCCCCCTCTTTTCTCATACAACGGCACTTATTAGCCCCCTCTCTTTTCAAACCGCTCCGCCGCTACTGTGAATAGTTCCTTTAAGATCAGTAAAAACTATTGATATTATAAATCCTTAATTTGCTATCAAACTTCCCTAGTTTTGTGAAAAAGCGCTTTTATCTGCATGATATTTTCAGTAAGCCAATTTCGATCCACAAGGAAACCAAGACATGGACTTCTTAAATAAGAAAATAAATGATTATTTTTAAAATAGCATGTTTGGAATTTTTTATATACTTTTCAATAGCTTACACGACATCTGTTGTTGTTCTTAAAGTTTCTGCTAGAGTTGAATAAATTATAAGATATACAGAAAAAATCATAATATAATATTCATGCTCATTTCTATAATTGTATGTTTTCTCGCTTGGCCTGTGTTAAAAATTATCTGTTTTCTAAAGAAACCTTATCTTTTTGTCTCGATCCGTTTCTACAATAAATTCAGTTACAAAATCTACACATAGCTGCAATAAATGTTTCCATAAGCTGTGCACCATCATGGCACCCCACCAATTTACATTATGCCGTTACCTATAGTAGACCATCCATGAAAAGCTTTCGACAACTGGCTAATTCGCTTGACATGATTTTTTTTTTTTTTTTTGGATTGGTCTATGTAATATCCAGGGTGGTTTCTAAGCTTAATAACAAAGCAAAATAACAAAGACTGTTCTGTTTTCTTCTTATTATTATTAACATTTTTATAAAACAAGGTGTAGCACCGAAATCGAGTAGAGTAGCTCTTTAAATTTGGCAAGAGAACAATGGGATACTGTTTTGGAACCATCAAAAAGGGTATTTCAAGCAGTTTTAAAAGAATACTTAGACTTTCGATCCAGACTTGTGGAAATAAGCTCCTACTCCTGAAAGATGATCCGAACTTCAATAACTGTACGCCGGTACCTCCGGTCATTTACAAAGACAAGTATGGCGGATGTTCGGCTCATCGTGCTTATTTTTAGTGCACTTGGGAACCATTTTAAAGACATTCCACATAAAAGAAGAAAGAAGCACGATTTATGAGCAAGATAAGGTGTGTGAGAAGTGTTTTGGTCTTGCGGAGATTAACCGTAATAATATAAGAGGTAAGGCAAAATTTAAATCAAAGCTCACTCTCTTCTCTATAATTTGAGGTAGCTCGTAAATGAATTCAAATGACCATTACGCATGCGCACGGTCATGGCGTATAGAATTGTTTGCTGTGGTCCACATCAAATAACTTAAAACCTCAACAACAAAGCTTCATAAACTCAGTATAGCCTTGGTTAAAACTATGTATTTGCAAAACAGAAGGTGCTTAAACTTCTACAGGCAAATGTAAATTGAATGCTCACTTAAATTGTCATCAAGTAATGTCTAAACACTTAGCTTCATGGTTGATCAAAAAAGACTGGTTTCAATGAACAAAAAATCACGCAAATAAACCTACTCTGCACACTGATACACACACACACATTTTTTTCTTGAAACCTTTTGGTGGTTTGTTGTTATTTATTAAATAAAACTCAATGAACGTTAAACAGTTTTTTTTTTTTTTTTGACTTCTATAGAAATGTAGCAAGAATGCCAATATAAGTGACGCTAATGCATAAGTCATATCCCGAATACGTCAAGAGTATGCATATATACATATAAAATTATTCACTATTTATTGTATAAATAATTTATTGTGTATTTAATCAGCGTGATATTTTAGAATTTGTTGCATATTTAGGCTTGCCTTGACGGGGCTCGTGTCCTGTTTTGAACGTCTTCAACTAGATTGCAAATGGTTCTGAAACTAATGAATAAACAAATAAAGAAATTTAGATAAAGAAATTTTCTTTAACACTAAAAGTTTTTAAAAGGTCTCGGTTCCTTCTTTTGAATTGAATCAATAATGCCAATATAGGTGACGCTAATGCATAAGTCATATCCTAAGTACGTCACAAGTACCCATAACAAAATACATATGGTCCTGCTAATCTTCATTTGATTGATAATATGAATACAAAGACGTTTTTAATACAAATGCGATTCTTCCAAAATTTTGAAAAAGAACGGTTACACTTAAAAATCTTTTTGAATCTTCTTTCAACCTTAAAAAAATTTAATATATACAAAACATTAAGAAGTACTTTATCCATGGTTTAACTCTCAGTCAATTAAAGATAAGTCTGCATGACTAACACGTTTGTAATTAAAAATGACTGTTTGTTTCACAACTTCCTTCAAAAAAATAAAATAAAATAAAATAAAGAAGAAGAAGAAGAAAATAAAGAAAAGAACAACACTTTTTATCTTCTATTTCGCTTCCTTATAATATTAATGTCCTTAATTTTTCTTTAAGAAAAAATCAAAATAAATAGTTTTTATTTATTTATTTTTTTTTCGTGAGTGCAACCATGTATTAAGAATATTAATTATAATAAATACAATAAAGAGTATTAAAGTAACATTTGCATAACAAAAATAAAATGGACTTTAAAGTTTTGTGTTTCTCAATAAAGTAGTTATTTGGTCTTGGCACCAGTTGAATACCTGAAGACCTTTCACAAGACAGAATTTTAAAGTCTCGGTAAGTTTGCGCTCGTCTTTTCTTTTTATACTTTTGCAATCTGTAACTCAAATTTTTCTTTAATAATGTTTAAATGTTTTGTGCCATTAGTTTCGAATTTTTTTCTGTTTTTATTTATTTGTTATTATTTATTTTTTGAAAAGTTCAAGTAGTTTTGATAATTTTGCCAAATCTTCCAAGGTCCTCATTGTTTTACCTGAACTTTAATTTTCCAGTATTCGACGTCATCAAAATTTAAAGAACTTTAAAGGTTATCTAATAATCACGTATTAAGGACTTACTATAAACTATTCGCAGGGTCGACGCGAAAGTAAAGATACAACAACTTTTTTTTTAAAAAGAACAATTTTGAGTTTTTCTTGTCAGCGTACATTTCTGCGTGTCTACGTTTTCTCGTCGTCGAAAATAAATATATAGAGTTTCTTTTATATAAATGCAAATCAAATTTCTGTCTAATGGTTGGACGACAGCTGTCTCTTAAGGAATGCTCGTCACACCTTAAAATTAGGGCGGTGCCCTGTTGTTAACAAACACACTTTTCTACCCACGTTATCGGTTAATTCCTGTGAAGTTGAATGCATGTATCTAAGGTACAAAAGCATAAATTATATCGAAAATAGCAAGCAAATATCTAGGTGATATTTTCCTCAAACATATAGAAAGACCCCAATTGTATAAAAAGTAGCTCTGGAAGCAACGAATGATAAGTCAAATGTAATTAAATTTGAGTTCATCGATGCATTACTTTCATCTTACTCCCTAAAGATATCATATAGTTGAGTCTCTTAAAAAATCCTAAATGTAAAATCGTTTAAATTTAAAGCAGCCACATCCAGACGAATAGCTAGCGGTATGGAATTTAGAAATTTGGAAGATTGATTCCTGTTTAAGATATGCAATTCTTTGCTTCATGCCACGCTCCAGTGAAACTGAATTGCTTTGACTCCGTTCAGCAATATTTACATCACCTTTGTTTTCCTAAGACTGAAAATACAAAAGACCTTATTCCTCTTAAACTTTCAAACAATTATTCTGTACTATTAGAATTAGAATTATCATTCCTCAAGTTTTAGGTTTCAGTTTATTCCAAATTAGTTACAACAATAATAAGGGAATTGAATGACCTAATATAGAGAAGAAATTAAAAAATAAACAATTTATGCTCATTTGTGTAAATGTGTAGCAGCCAAAGTAGCTAATGCTTTCGAGTTGGCTGCTATTCTATGTTTGAAATCAGAGCTGAGCTACAATAGTTTTGATTTTGATAACTTATCCTATTGGAATTATCATAGTTATTAGAATTTTCGAAAAACAATGAATCTTTGAACCTTGACATGAACGCATGGGCTGGTTTGACTATAAGTAGACTAGGACTATAAATCGGTTTGGAAATAGAAGACAGAAACGCGCCAAATGAATGACATACTCGAGTTCTGTTTTGCTCAAGGTTAGTTTTATGTATGATATCCAAAAATATGCGCAAAATTCGTTATTGGTTATTAATCTTTAATTTCCTAAGCTTACCCGGCACGGGCTTTAATTGAACTTAAAACACTTATGAATAATCTATAAGCTTCTGGTCCAATTGGATTGCTCATACACGTCACGTGCTTGCACCTTTATACTCGATAAAGTCCTAACTAGTATATTCAAGTGATCTTTATATAAAGATCACTTGAGTATTAATGAGGATGACTTCATCAGAGATAAAGGTGAATCCAAATTTAGATGAAGTCTTAGAGCCTCATCAAGGTCAGTCATTCGATCACCGTAGATCCACAAATGACATTGATAAGTGCCTCTATCTTGACTTTTGCATGCAATCTTCACCATGTGGGAGTCTCTTATGAAGTCAATGTGCATGACAGTGACGTTCAAACCTCTATCGAAGTATAAAAGTCCATGTTCGTGACGTATATGAGTAATCCAATTGGACCAGAAGCTTATGATTTATTCCTGCCGAGTTTTTGAAGCCTTATAAGTTTTAATAAACTCGCAGATCGTGTTTTATCAGGCCCGAAAACACTCCTGCTCGTTTATTAAAATCTACATAAAAGGATATAACCCTTAAGAGAAAACATGAGTATCAACTCAAGGCAACTCATTTATTGCAAGAACGTTGTCATATTAAAAAAATAGCATTTGTGGTTTAGTGAGAAAGAAATTCATTAAAAGACAAATGAATATTACTTAAGCTGATCACTTTCATTCGTCTTTTAATGTAATCCTTTTCACTAAATTACTAATGATCTTTTTTTTTTTTTTTTTTTTTTTTTTTTTGCGAATGACAACGTTAATGGTATTATGTGTGTACATCCTATGTATTAAGGCCAGAATAAAGCCGTCGTCAAGAAAGGTTTTTTTTGAACTCATGTAAAATGTCATACACATTGTGTGAAATAGCATGCTACAGTGATCAAGAAAAATATAACTCTGCAACATTAAAATCTGGGAAGTCATGAACACAGCGATTTTAAATTACAATGGATTTGTATAGGAAATACAGACGAGAGCTCACCAGTTTCTTGATGCACAATTAAATTTTTTTATTACTCCACATCACTAACTTTTGAATATTTGCACAATATACTATTGTTTATAGAAATGTAGTATTCTTTCGGATAGTTACATTACCTCTTATCGAAAACCGTGTATTAGTAAAACTATTAAATTAAGCAAATTAGTTATTCGTCATTATGCATAGGGTCAGGGAGCTAGTAATTAATTCGAACTAGAAGCAAAAAGTATTCTGCTCGAGGTCATGACGTAGGACCTACAATGTCGTTGCGCTCGTTCCGCACTTAAAAACCTAAAATAATCTCTCCAATTCGGAAAGTATAAATATAACTTTTTTTTTTAATTGCACGCAATATAATGAAAAACCCGAATTTCTTTTTATTTTATTGTGTTGAATAAGAATAAGTTTTTAAAGCCAAAACTTGAAAAACAGTACACTTTTGAGCGTCCTTTACGATCCTATATTTGGACACTTGTGAATATGCTGAAGATCTAGTCCGAAAATGTGCCTTCATTTTTTGATCTTGTCCAGCTTTGGTTCGCCTGCACTTACCGCGGAAAAATCAGTGTAGGTCACCTAATTAGATTTTTAGATATTCGACGTTGAATATCACAACGGCCTGTCCGCCATATTGAAAAGGTCTTACCACAGGTAGCCCAATCGCAAAAAAATGTAAATTCAGTCCATTAACCTTAAACTAACACTGGATGTTCCTTTTTGGATTTTTTTGCTTGATTAGAGGCATTACACTATGCAGTGGCTTGGATTCTGCGTCTTGCTCTTCTTGGCATTTTATGTTGCAGCTGAAAACGTTGCAAAAGATGTGAGTATAACTTTGCTTTGTTCAGTACATAACCGCAGTAAATTTAATGATAGTACGTCAAGGATAGATACAGGAGTTTTTGAAAGGGAAGTCCAAAATTAAAGGAATTATGAAAGAAGCAAGTCACAAAATACCTTTTGAAAAACATATGTTGACATGTAACAGAAAAAATTATTAAAACATGCATGTTTACAGTAGCAAATTCAGGGGGTGGTCGAATGGGTCCACGGAACCCCCCTTGAAGGTTTGATTTTATTGATAGTAGAATTATGAAAAATATTAAACTTTTGCGTTGTGTCATGCTGTTATGCTTGGTTTTTTACGTCGCATTATTTTATTTACAATTAGCGAAGTTCAAATATTTCAAGTGACTGAACATTCGCATTTCCCTATCAATCTTTATTGACTAACTATGTCGACATGTGCCTGGACTACCTGTGTCCTTGCTGATCGCAGATTCTTTTTGTTCAAGAAACGGAACACCCCTCTCCCCAGGATGACGCAGACACCGTGTAAAACGTTAATTTACAATCAAAACGTACTTTATTTCAACTCAAAATGCCATGTCATGCCATAGTACATCAGTACGAAACGGACAGTCACACTGACGTTTTATGTATACTTTTGCAACATTTGCAGGCTGAAAAAGAATCCGATCAAAAATTAGCGAAACGAAGACCCACAAATCGTAAGTTGTCGACGTGCCTTTGGTAGAAATTAACAAAGAATTGAAAATAAATTATTTATACTATAGTAAACACCAAGGGAGCATTTGTTTTTAAAGGGGGTGGAGGTTGGCTGAAGGAAACTAATTTCTTTTTATAGTAGCAAAGTTGGGGCAGTCATCATTATTAGTTCCTTTTTGGAAATGAACTTCGCTATGCCCCTGATAAGGACTACATTAAAGTGAATAGAATATATAGACAAAACAGAATTAATAAAGAGTCCTGCAGTAGTACTGGACCTGTCCTTTGGTTGAATCAGTAAATGAATAAGCAAAAACAAACACACTCACACACACAAACAAAATCGAACGAATGAGTGGGTGAGTGGGTGAATGGGTGAGTGAGCGAATGTCCATCTTTGATAAATCGTAGATATGAAGAGCACGATATCAAATATAAACTTTAAACTAAAAGCCATGCAATAAAGTTTTAAACTAAAATATCCGAGCTGGGCCACCTGGTTGACATTTACAAAAAGGACAATCTCCTTAAGGTGGCTCCCTATAGTATTTTTCGAACCATACCTTTCATTTTCATTTGACTTATTCATAGTCTTAACTTACACCTATGTACTTGGTTTTTGCATCAGTTGTAGAGCCAAGATGAAAGTTTTAAATGACGCTTACTCCAGCTTGAACAGCATTACCTTGGCAACGATAAACAGGCCAGTTCCGAGATATGCTCCAATTCCCGCGAACAGTAGTTTCAAGTAGAGGTTCGTGGGAAGTTTTCGTATCTTTGCTAACTTCGCACGAAGCCTTGACTTTAAAACTATTGTTAGATCCAATTTCCGCAAAAAATAGTTTTAAATTTGAGGCTTCGTGCGAAAATGCGGCTAATATACAAAAACTTCGCACAAAGCCTCAACTTGAAACTACTGTTTGGGGGAATCGGAGCGTATCTCAAAAAATGGCCTATTGGTTTTTCTCGAATATCTCTAAAACACGATAAAACCTAGACAAGCGGTAAACGACATCATTAACTTCAGACTAGTGCAAAACAATTTCGACTATCTAGTGCTAGAGCTACATGTACCAAACAAATCTGCAACGACAATTGTAGTTTGAATACCTATTGCCAAGAAAATGTTCTTGAATAAAGCCTTTCTGTGAAAAAAAGGCTTTTTTTGTACGTTTGAAGCTCAATAATAGCGCAAGGACAGTGCTCATTGCGTGACGGTCCCTCACTGTCACGGCCGAAGACTGACCATCTGTAATAAAACATCTCATACGAAACTCATTTTATACAAAAATAAACCCTTCAAGTCTAAGTAACATTAATGTATACATTAGGAGAGCAAATCAAAACGTATGTGAATATAGCAGGTTTTTCTTTTTCGATAAAGAACCGCTCTGCTTTAAGCGCTATTGTCCTCTCACAGCACACAAACTGGCACAGTTGTGCATCTTTGACTTCATTTTGACCGCGCTTAAACTTTTTGAATATGGGCATGTTTTACATCAAACTATTTGGTATCTCATGTAGATTTTAATTCAGATGGTAAGTTTTTAATTGGCTCTTTTTTACGATTTTGACAGTCATGACGCGTGGACAGTGACTCCGGCCATACATTTCTTGTACGCGACCGACTATCAAAATATTCAAATTGACCGGGGTAAAACTATGTGTATGAAGCTCAAACAATAAAAAATATTGAAAAGATATGCTAGAATTTCATTTTCCGTTGGTAGGTTTTTAATATATTAGAAAGATATGGATATTTTTGACAAACTGTGCCAAAAAATGTCCAAAATTGCCGATTTAGCTGTGGTTTCGATGGGTGCGTGAGTATGAATTTACACTTGGTGACCTTTTGTTAACAGTCAGTTTCGTATGCAAAGAAAATCAATCCGTTTCAAGTTATTCGAAGAAATATTCTGAAGCCGTGATTTTTGCATGTTGAAAGGCACGGCGGCCCGCCATACCGTCAGGAAAAGCGAAATATCATCAAAATACTGCCAAGAAATACTGCAAAAATGACCTTTGCTTATACACTCCCCCCCTGGCTAAATGCTAAATCTTAATTCTCTTCCTAAGCAGAGATATAATTTTTTGCTTTTGGGAATAAGGTTAAGGTTAAGTTATAGGGAGCCACCGGTCTCTCCAACATTGCGCGCCGATTTTTTTTTTTTTTTTTTTTTTTTTTGTTGTTGTTGTTGTTAATTTGCTCGCGTCGCGTCGCGTCAAAAACGGTTGGATCATTCCGGAATAAAAACAATCTAGTAATTCAATCATTTAGGCTTGGACACATCTCTATATTCTGTTATTGTTATTATTATTGTTATAATTATTGTTATTATTATTGTTGTTATTATTATTGTTATTATTATTGTTATTATTATTGTTATTATTATTGTTAATATTGTTATTATTATTATTGTTATTATTATTATTGTTATTGTTATTATTATTATTGTTATTATTATTATTGTTATTATTGTTATTGTTATTATTATTATTGTTATTATTATTGTTATTATTATTGTTATTATTATTATTATTATTATTATTATTATTATTATTATTGTTATTATTATTATTATTACTACTACTACTACTTTAAAAGAAAGGACGATCAAGATCAACTGAATGGCCTAACATATTAAGGAATGATTAGTCTCGCTGAAGCATATTCTTTAATTTACAAGCGTATTTTTGATTAAAAAATAATAATATGCGATTTTTTGATTTAGTCATTTTACGAGGTGTTTTGATTGCTCTAGTTCAACCCAAATTACTCAGCTAGTTTTTTAGCTACGACTGTAATTTAGACAGTATACCTATAAAGCATTGTTCATTTTCACCTCCAAAGGTGATTCAAATCGGTTTTATCCTCGCTGTTCTGTGATAGCATGTTGCAGCTTGTTGACATTAGATTATTTTAATGATCAGTTTTTAACTCGACCTCGTCCCGCAAGTTGCAGTCGAACAAGTTTTTTTTTTTGAAACTTAGTAGACAATATAATGACAATCTAATAATCCAAAATCTGAGGTTTCGTAAAAATCGTACGACTTTTTTGCAAGCAAGGACACAAAATGTAAAAGTACCACCGTTAGAAAATCGGCCCTTTAACGGCAAACTCGAATCAAAAACTAAATTCCGAATACCCCTTTAAAAGCCTAACTGATTGAATTACTAGGCTGTTTTTATTCCGGAATGTTCCGAGCGTTCTTGACGGGACGCCAGCAAGTAAAAAATCTCTGACCGAAGTCCGTGCCCAATTATGTTGGAGTCACTTTAATCTCAGTGACTTTGACTAGTATCAAAATTATACTTTTTAAAATTTTAGTTTATGCCATTTGTTTCTTTCTGGGTGTGTATCATTTGAATGTTTATCATCCCAAAAATCGTCATTAACCAATCACAAGCCAGATCTACTGTCCTGATATCAGACGGCATCAGGACACTGTCTTGATATTCTACGATATCATGGACAGTTTTCTAAAATACAAAAGCTAAAAGAAAACAGTAATGCATTTTTCCCGCCAAAAATGCTTTTTTGTGGCAGACGCGTCTACAACCTGCAGTATATCAGATGTTAGAATAAAAGTGCAAACAATTTACACACGGATGAACTAGAAATAATAGTCATGACTTTTGAATACCGAAGAGCTTTTAAAATATATCAAAATTCAAAAGAGCGAAAATGTCTCAAAGTATTATAAAAAGTACCGTACGAACTTTGAGCAACACATAACATTCAATGAAAGACCACGAAGCGGACATCGAAAAATAACTTTTTTTTTTTATTAGCTTAAAATGACGTATTTTTGGGATGATAAAAATGTTATCGGGCAATTTTGGTTCGATTCTGCAAAATATCAAGGCTTGTTTGGCCTTGCGATGGGTATTTTGAATACGAGCCATGGCTTGTCAAAACTCGCCCTGATATTTCGCCAAATCCAACCAAAATTGCCCGATAACATATAAGTACTTTATAAATTTATCTATTAATATGTATTGTGTATAGGGAACTTTTTTACCACAACTAGCTGGTATAAAGCAATGGGCTGGTGCAATCATCATGGAAGTCGATTGTTAATTGGTGACTTTAATGGTGATGGCAAATCCGACATGCTTTGTCACGACAGTAGAGGCTACAAATGGATCGCTCTTGCTAATGCGAGAGGAGTGTTTACTGGAACTACATGGCACAACGGGAGATTCAGGTGGTGTGGACACAGAGGCTCACAGCTTCTTCTTGGTGACTTCAACGGGGACGGAAGAACTGA
>JANTNT010093317.1:0-21922 GCA_024752375.1 Entacmaea quadricolor
CGTAATTTACCTATTACGCTATATGCCTTATACGTCTTTTGAGCCCATCCCACATGGCTTACTTGCCTACTCCTTATGTTGAAAACAATGATAATGTTGATCTTGTTGGTGTGTAGATATGGTCAAGATGATGTCCGTACGCCTGTCTTTATATTCGAGCGACTTTGTAACCTGATTTATCCAGTAAGTATTGTGGAGAGAGATCAAGGACTGAACTGTCTTCCGACTAAATGATATGCTGACTGACCGATTAACTGGACCGGCTGATCGACCGACCGACCGACCGACTGTCTGACTGATCGACTGACTGACTGATCGACCGACCGACGGACTCGGACGGACGCACGGGCTGATTTTCTGACGGATTAATCAGACGAAAAATTGTTTTTCTATTTTTCTTTAGGAAGAAAACGATGTCGGTGAATTCTTCATGACTTTAGAGAAAGACCCTCAGCAAGAAGACTTTTTACAAGGACGAATGCAAGGAAACCCGTACAGGTATATAACTAGTACTCGAATCAAAGAATCACCGCCTCTAGATCGCTTAGGAATTGAGAACAAGTCAGACGAGGCTCTACTGAGCACCCTCTTCGAAGATACTATTGATTTAGAAATTTTAATATCCTGATGTCTTATATTCTAGCTCTAATGAACCAGGTCTGGGACTCTTGATGCGTGATGTGAAGAACAAGATATGTACTGGTAAATACTTCAATAGGTGTTGTATTTTAGGGGATTGTCTCACGGTTCAACGGTCTATCCCAAATTGGAGACACAACATTCTAATTCCCCTAACATTCTCACCAACAGCGCCTCAATATGCTGTTCGTAAAGTCCTCCACTGACGACTGTTAGGAATTGTACAACACAGGAACCCCGTGAAGAACATTCTAGCATTTAAAAAGAACATTCCAGAACAGTCTAGTATAGAAATTTAGCAAATTCTAGAATATTCAGGAAATTACGTTATTCTAGAGTGTTCCATATAATTACGTAATAAAAATACAAAAGTAGAAATTACGTAAATGTGTAAAAATAGGAATTTGTTAATTTTTAGAACATTCCAAAAGACGGTTAGAAATACTATATATAGAATCAGTCCGTAAAGCCAGTCAGACAGAGTACAACCAATCACACATCATTTGTTTGAACCCTCGCAGTCGACCGTTCTTAAAGTCCTTCGATCGGAAACATCTTTTTACTTCACTTCGAAGTTTTATTCAAAGTCTACGTGAGTCATTCGAGAACCTTTTTAAAGGCCTATTTACACGGCACGACTTGCCGCGCGCGACTTGACGTATACGGCAAAATGAGCTCGAAATCGTGTCGTGTAAATGGTCCTACGACAGACGTACGCGGCTTCAAGACTTGTCGTGGGATTTTAAGCTTTGGCTTAAAATCCTACGACAATCGTAGGAAAATGACGTGAAAATGACGTTTTTTAAGTGACGCGTGCGACAAGTTGTGCGCGTGTAAATGGTACCTAAGTTTTGCCGTATACGTCAAGTCGCGCACGACAGTCTTGCCGTGTAAATAGGCCTTAAGGGATTCATTCAAGTCGTCAAGACATTGCTTACAGTCAAGTTTGGTTTTTAGTACTTTACACTGGCTGTTAGTAAAAATATTAAGTATATTTAGACTCACTTATATTAGCTCAAGGTAGTTTATAACAAGCTTATTGTATAATAAATCAGTTGGACAGAGGGATCGAGTCTGTTTTTGTTACACGCTTGTAACACGGCCAATAGTATGAAGCCTATTGAGACGTTAGGTAAAATGCATTATTACAAAGTCTTTTGAACTGATTCCTTGTACATTTTTGTTTTAATTCAGACTGTGAACTCGTCGCTCTACTCGAAGATGACAGTGGAATGGAGGTTTGTGTTTAGTGGAGTTGGGTGCAGGACGTGAGTTTCGGGCGAGTGGCAACACGAGAGCAAAAAATAAATTTCTCTAAAGCCGTGGCTACACGAGCGATTTTTGCTTGCACAGGAGAGTCGATTTTTTTTTAAATTAGTCGAGTCGCGGTGGAAATCTCACGTGTAGCCATCCTTGCACAGGCGACGCGACAGCTGAAAAAATCGCCAAAAACGTCGCGAAAAATTAAATGAGGTGAATTTTTCGTAACAAACTCTTTATCGCCAGCATTTGTCGTTCTTGTATCCACCACGGCCAGCGACTAATTTCAAAAAATCGTGTCGCCTGTGCAGACAAAGATCGCTAGTGTAGCCGCGGCTTAAGAAGAAAAGATTACTTATTGTTTTTATTCTTTGTTATGATTTAGTTACTTATTAATAACAAGATTATAAGTCTGGACTTGCCAGTGAAGGATGTTTACAAGAAGGTGTGGTGTCCTGATGGCGAGGTAAGTAATGTTACTGATGTACGTGGTTCGAGTCCAGGCCGGACCAACACTCAGGGTCTTGAAATAACTGAGGAGAAAGTACATCTATTCTGGCGATAACCATCCTTAGTGTCTGAGCTCTTTACTAGTAAGTCTGAAGGTGACTGGCTACTATTGGCCAAAGTCATGAAAAAACTTTTAAAAAGCAATTTTCCGAAGTGGAATTTAATGCTGAGTTCAAATTTGAAAAGAAAAATGGGGTGTCCCGAACTCGTTTTTTAAATATTCAAGCCTGAATATACTCGGAGATTTTTGAAGGAAAAATTTAAAAACATTTTAAAAATTCATATTGCAAAAAATAAAAAGGCTTTGCAAATAATTATTTTTACAAGAACGGAATTTGTAAATCATATTTCAAAAACAAATAAAAGATGAGGATTTTCTAGAAAATCCGCCAACAAAAGGAAGGTTTTGTTCGTATAAGTACTGAATTTTGTTGTCCAAAACGAACGCAAAAATGTGAACATAACGGTTTTTCTGTGAGTAAAAGTCATGAAAAATTTCTTAAGTTTTCTGTAAAGCTTGATTTGAACTTGATAAATCTGAAAATTGAAAAAATATATATATATAGTCCCGTGCAAAATTTGAGGGTTTTGGCCTCTTGAAGTTCAAAACGCCAATGGTGCCTTACCAAAATTTTGAACGTCGTCATGGAAACGCAGCGGTATTCGTGCGCGCGCGACCCCGTGGGCTCAAGTCGAACGTTCAATAGTAGCCAGTCACCCTTGTCACCTTAATTGATTTGGTCACGTATCACGCAATCAATTCATTGCAAAGTCAAACGCTAAAACAAATAGTGGATCGATATTTTGAGGACCCCCTATCGTTTCTGACCCCTACGGCATTCATATTGATTGGTCCTTTATACCAATTCTTTTGTCATTTCTAGGGTGAGCCGATGAAAATTGTTTACAGGATGCGAGGTATTGTAACTACTTTTTAATATTACGTTCCATAATGGTTTTTGCTCACAAAAACAGACACCCCTTAGTCAAAAAGGTGACTGAGTTGCGCATTATTTATTTAAAGTCTGTGGTATAAACTACCTTGTCATTCACGCCGTTGCGACACAAGTTGCAGAAGAAAGTGCGTTGCGAGTGACAATAGTAGAACAGCCATCTACTTTTCGCAACGTCCTGAGCTAACAACTCTGCAACTCAGCTCTGCAACTTGCAATGATTTTTCTGTCGTGCAACTTGGCCGTAATGCAATTTTACTACTTGTTGGAGATCAAAAGGAATGAATGATAACACTCTTTATCTAAGAATTCAAAATTTATATTCTTCTCAGGCTTGCTCGGAGATGCAACTGAAGAGTTCGTAGAAAACGTCGACAGCAGTAAAGGTAAGGGTTCAGTAACATCTTCCTGTAGCTATGACAACCAAACAATACATCGGTCTATGATATATCAACTACATATAATACTGGTATCAATGATTTTATATTTATAGAAGAAGATGTGGATAATGAAGAGGTTTACCGTATAGCATCAGTGTTGTCGATATGTGGAGGGCTAGAGGCCATGTTGACAAGGTAACAGTGAAAGTGTAATATGTACATTAGTAATTCTAAGACTAAAGGCGGCGAAATACGAGAAACAAAAACATCCAACTTGTCGCGCAACGTTGTTACGGAGCAAGTTTGAAAACGATGTTTCTCGTTTTACACCCCAATTATCCAACTTGTCACGCAACAAAAACATTTGTTGCAAGGTGGGAAAACTTGTTGCGCAAAGTAAATCCTGGATCAACTGTCCGCAACAAATTTACTATTTGTGGCTCGATTTTTCATCGCACGTGCAACTTGTCACGCAACATTTTACTAAAAAGTTCCGTTTGATTGGCCCGTAGAGATGACGTATTTCAGGGTAAAGTCCAATCGCCGTGCAGAATACACAGTGATTTTCCCAACTTGCAACAAATGTTTTTGTTGCGTGACAAGTTGGATAATTGGAGTGTAAAACGAGAAACGTCGTTTCCAAACTTGCTTCGCAACAATGTTGCGCGACAAGTTGGATGTTTTTGTTTTTCGTATTTCGCCGCCTTAATTCACAAGAACTGGTCATATGATAAAATGCTTATTGACAGAGTTATGTCGGGCTGGACAGGGAAATATTTGGCTCTTTGTCATTTGTAAAGACTTTGCTGTGCTCGTTCTGTACGTCATAACATTGAGCCAAATATTTTCTCGTCTGGTTCACTCGTCAATAAGTACATATTATCTGCCTGGTCCTCGATTCTGATTCTCTTTCTTTTGAAAAGGTCAGTCTGTTTTCGTTTCACTGCCGGACTATGGTTTCTTTTAAGTCTTACTTTGTATTTAATATCGCCAGGCTGAGCGTTATTAGGAATCTAGCCCGTGGTAGACAACTAGCAGCGGTTATTCTGAAACTACTTGGATACTGTGTTAAATTAAAGGTAAAGAAAATGTCATAAAGTAGCAGTCGGAGATTTTAACCGGCTGATTAATGTGAAATGAATTTTCAAATATACGGAAAATCGCCCACCACCGTCTGAACAAACACTGTGATTGGATGAAGAAACAAAAGAATAATAGAGCAAGACAAAACAAGCCATGCAAAACAAAGACATGATAAAACATTGTCCTTGTTATACAAGGCTGATTCTATTTTCTTGCTCCATTATTCCTTTGTTTCTTCATCCAATCACAGTGTTTGTTCAGACGGTCGTGGGCTACCCCCCCTATCACCTCCGATATCCCTTTTCCCTAATGGCCAGCCCCTTGTGCCGCTATGCAGGTGAAAATACTGTTGCTCTTTTGACGTTTTCATTTTAATACGCAGCAATGAGTTTGCATATGCTGCTTGTTATTACGTCGCATGTGCAATACTGAAATTCTTGGTTCTCACCCATACCTTAGGGAACAAAATAACAAAGGCATGGCAGCCATGTTGGTGTACATAACAACAGACGCTAATGAGACATTGTTAATGGTACACCAACATGGCGACTGTGACGTCAACGTGTAAACCAAGAATGGTAAAAGAACTGAGAAAGGTTCCATTTATGCTCTTATTGCTTTGTTTTTAACCAATCAAATTACAGGAAGTGCGTTTTATTTTGCAGTAAATTCATACTTAAAATAGCTTTCGTTGCAGTAAAGGACTTGTATTCGTTTCAGGTTAATCGTCAATATCTTTGTAATCCATCGCTCAATGCTCTCAACGTGCTACTAGGAACACTAAACCAGGTAAACGATATTATGACATGACCCGTACGGACTCGCGGCGCTCGTGCTCTTATGAAAACCAGTGGCTAAATCACCTGATGGGATCCGTATCCCCGGTCCGGAAAAACGCGTACGGACCCGCGGCGCTCGTGCTCTTATGAAAACCAATGGCAAAATCACCTGATGGGATCCGTATCCCCGGTCCGGAAAAACCCGTACGGACCGTAGGGACTCGCTCAAAATGTCCCGCGAAAAAATGCAACATTTTTTAGACTAAATCTTTCTAAAAATTGGTTATAAGATAAAATGATTATTGGCTGAGTTAGGTTGGGCTGGACGGGGGAAATGTTGCGTTCTTGGTGGAAGTTTAGTACAGACCTGGCTTCGCTCGTTCCGAACGTCGTGACCTCGAGCGAAATTTTTTCCCGTTCAGCGCTCCCACTCAGTCAATAAGCACATGTTGTCGGACTATATCATTAGTATAGGAACATCCAATGCGCTCATCTATCAAACCTTTGTTTTCGTGCAACAACAGCAAACAATCTTCCTTAAGAATCTTTAGTATCGTCAGTGAAGGTGCAGTTCCTTTAATTCATTGGCAGTCTTAATATTTTCCCCCCTCTGCTTCTGTTTTTACTATATTAGCAACATATCCTACTTGAAAATATGGCTGTCTTACGTGAATACAATTCATCAATCAATCAGTCATGTTATGGTGTATTATCATAATATTTTTAGGCGCTTCAAATGGAGCAAGAGTCCAGTGGTAGCGGTGGTGCAGCAATGGCTGAAGAGGTGCTGGGAATCATGGAGAGTATCTTACAAGAAGCTACCAGTTCACCCCAACCAACTCTACCACCCAGTGAAGGTGACAGATCACAGTTGGATATGCTGTTGGATAAGATCACAAGTCCATTCGTGGTACGTTAATAACCGTATATGTAATAGTGACCCCACGGTTAAAGGTCGTGGGTAACTTATTGTGTACGACTAAAGATAATACATTTGCAGTATGTTATAACCTTAACAGCATGTTATACCCTTAACAGCATGTTATACCCTTAACAGCATGTTATACCCTTAACAGCAATAGTGAACCCCTAGGACGTAGGGTGCAGATAGATACGTTAAACAACAAGAAAACTCGTTGAGATAATACTACTATAATCCCTTTTAAAAAACCCCACAATACATTTCTTTCCACCCTTGACGTCAAATATATTATTTAGAAATCTATTCGAAATAAACAAAAAATCAAAACAATAAAAGTATTAAATAGAATTCAAGAGAGTTTGTTTGACGTCACACTCGGAATGTATAGTGGGATTTATTAAATTTGTCTGTGCCATCTGTGGTATAAACCCTATGCATAATGACGTTAACTAATTTGCATAAAATAATGGATTTACTTAAAATTAATTTTTGATAAAAAATAATTTAGGTAACCAAAAGAGCACAAGCGAAAATAGTAATTGTGCAAAGTTTCAAAATATTTAGTGAAATTGTTGTGGAGTTATAAGCATTTTAAATGTATGAAAAACATGAAAGCCAGGCTGGTCAGGCCTTGACTGTTTCTCATACAAATCCTTCTAATTTCAATTTGCTGTAAGTTTTGAGATTTTAGGGTTACAGCAATGAAATTTTGCTTGATTGCTAATTTTAGCATGCTCTTTCAAATTATGTCTCGTGATTTTTTTCAATAAGTTCAGAAAAAAGCATTTCTTGATCACAGCTTTATTTTGGGCTTTATGCATAGGGTGTATGTTAACCCTTCTCTTATTTATTACAAGAATGGATCACCAAGTTATGATAAACTGATAATGACCATGACCATTGTTTCAAGTCGAGGCTTTGTGCGAAAATGCAGCAAATATATGAAAACTTCGCACAAAGCCTCGACTTGAAACAATTTTTCGCGGGAATTGGAGCGCATCTCGGAAATGGCCTATTGAATTTATTCTCTTTAATAATATTGCATGGGCTTGCCATCCAAAATAACAAAATTGAATATTGTTTTCCTTTATACTAGCGGGCAAGTTCTAAGGTTCTTCAAGCCATGATGAGGATTATTCCATTCCTGACGTTCGGTGATGAAAAGAACATGAAGACCCTTATTATACACTTCATGCCGTACCTGGACTTTGAAAAGTACGTTACTGTACTACCTGTATGGTTGATGTTGATCCTATTAGGTTGATTGCATTTTTACACACTTTGTTACCTTTTTATTTTCTTCCCTTTTCCTTTTTTCCCTTTTCCTTTTTTCCCTTTTCGTTTTATCCTCTTTTCATTTTCCCTTTTTCATTATCCCCTTTTCGTTTTTTCCTTTTTCCTTTTTCCCTTTTCTTTTTTTCGCTTTACCTTGTTTCCTTTTCCGTTTTTCCCTTTTCATTTTTTTACCTTTACCTTTTTTTGTTTTCCTTTTTCCCTTTTCCTTTTTTCCCTTTTCCTTTTTTCCCTTTTCCTTTTTTTCCTTTCCTTTTTTCCCTTTTCTTTTTTCCCTTTTCTTTTTTCCCTTTTCTTTTTTCCCTTTTCTCGATCTCTTTCATTTCCCCTTTTCATTTTTAATTGTTTTCCCCTTTTATCATAAAGATCAGATTTTTTAAAAAATTATTTTGTTTCAAATGTTCTGATCGTTGTGTTATTGTTTAAGATTCTTGAATTCGTCCATTTTTTTTACTTAAGTCTTTCAACAATCTATTGATTTTTTTTCCATCCTGTTATTTTATAATATATGTACTTTGAGTTGACCAAATAGACCAATAATCAAGCAATAATTACTCCCTTTTCAGGTTTGACCTGGAGAGATCAAGTGATGAAACACTGTTTATTGACTGTTTTTGTAAAATTGCAAACGGCATAGAGGTAAGTCTAAAATGTTAATCTTCTATCGATCAATTTTATTTGTATAATAATATGTACGACTCTCTTCCCATATGCTGTAATATAAACACACTAAAGGTTCTTTCGTCGTATATATACACCTATTCCAAAAAATCTTGACGGTTTTTCAGTCTTCAATTACAGTTGTCAGATTTGAGATCGCTTATTATATTATATTTTTACCACAACTGATAACCGATGTGTTCTCATATCCAGAATAATCTCAGTGGAGCGAGGCTGAAGGAAATGATTCTGGAAAATGGGATCGTCAACAAAGCAATCAAATACCTGGAGACATATACACCTCCTAAACCATTCAGGTATATCTATTTTTAGAAACAATATCTATCAATATAGGTTCACTATTACATCATTTTGGTCCGAAACTTAGTAGCAAAGTATATATTTGACTGCATATAAGAAATATGAAACTCTAATGATACGTTGGTAGTTTTTTGCATGTAAACTTTGTTTTATTTTATTTTTGAAAAACTTGTTCGCTGGACCTGAGGAATGCGAGAGTCATCCCAAAGAGTTGATCCTTTTTTCACATTAAAAAATTTTGTCAACCACCAAAATGATTGCTGCTCATAATCATAATTTTTTTTCTTTCAATCTAAGACAATAATCCCTGAAATATTAAAGAGCACGTTTCTTTTAGCAACTATGCAAAAATTAAGAAATTTGCAATAAAAATCTGCAGAGTTATAAAATTCTGAAATTTGCAAAATTTACAGACGAATATAAATAAAAGAATGAGAAAAGTAATCATTTTTTAAAGCTTGTATATTATTAAAAAATGATTACTTTTCTCGTTCTTTTGGTTATACTTAATATAAGTTGTATGCCCAAATCAATATATTTACAGACAAATGTGTATGTTTGCGGGTAATAACTCTTTTCTTTTACAGTAAAGCAAATCTGGCTGAGTCAGACGTGTGGAAAGAATTCCTAGCTCGACCCTCCCTTCCCTACGTACTAAGATTGCTGTGTGGATTGTGCAAGGGCGACGAAAAAATACAGGTAAATAACAAATAAGTCACATAGATATGTTAAATAGTATTTAAAGTCACGCAATCTTGTCACGTATAGTCACGCAGACTTCGCGTGAAGTCAAGGAATCTTGTCACGTCACGCAAACTTTTCACGTATAGTCAAGGAATCTTGTCACGTACAGTCACAGAAACTTTCATGTATAGTCACGCTATCTTGTCACGTATAGACACATAGTTTGTCACGTATGGTCACACAACCTAGTCAAAGTGGAAGATTGCGTTATGCAAGTCGAGGAACACATGCTGTAGTTAAACAAGTATCCAGTAAAGTTTTTTGAATGTTTCATTTTCGGTTTAATTGTTTAATCTTGTAGCGTATTATCGGGGAATCAACAATTCCAGTTATTCATCGTCTTGAGCAAGTCTCGTCTGAAGAAAAAGTCGGTTCATTGGCTGAAAACCTACAAGAAGCTTTGCGGGAGAATCTGGAAGTAGAGAAAAAGGTGAGCTGAAAATAAAGTTCTTCTTCGATTTTGAAGTCTCACGTAAAAACCCAGTAAATTAAAATTTACAATATGATTGACTAAAACGAGGTGCAAAGCAATACAAAAATATGTGCAACAGAGGCTTCTTTGCTTCATCTTGGTCTGTATATTGTCTTAATATCTTTAGAGAAAAGTAGAAAGGAAAAACGGGTTGAATTTTAGTTGGATGTAGTTGATAAACAGCACGACAACTCATATATTCCGTTTTATATGGACGTCGGTGTTACGGTGGAATTTCAGTTAAGTGTCTCAAGACAAGCTTCACAAAGGGTGTTACAAGACGCAATGTTTCATAAAAACTAAACTGTTCTTTCCTTTGCACGAGTAGAAAGTAGTTGTGGTTTTCATGGAACTGTCTCGCAACAAAAGTTTCCTAAATGACAATATCACGGTACAATTCGTCGTCAGTGAAACCTGTCTCGCAACGCTGTTGCTTACAAGTTTGACTTTAAAATTTAATTCCACCTTGTAACACGACCTTTACTCCAGCAGTTGCAGCAGAGAAACATTACCTGTGAGACCTTCTTCTGTAATCTTGGTTCTTTCTCCAGAACCTAAAATGGTCGACCAGTCAAAGACGTAAGGTCTACATTAAACAACTGTTTTTGTTTTTTTTCTCTCTAGATAAACGAAGTACGGCGACAAACAAAAGCAGAGAAAAAGAAGCTTGCGATGGCGATGAGAGAAAAACAACTCGGTGCATTAGGCATGCAGGTATCGTTTATATGATGTTCTATTTAGCATTCTTATTTCGGCGTACATGGCTCGCTCGCAATATAGATAATAAGTTTGCGCTTAAATAATAAAATCACTGCACACGTTTGTGGACCGTATTTTGTTCAGTAAACTGAATTACTCTCGTAGTTCGCCATGCTCAATCGACCGTAAAGTTTTCAAAGAAAAATCTGAAAAATTGTCCACGAGGCTGCTTGAGTCAGAAAATAACATCTCTTAAAACCAAGCACGTTACATCGCTCAATGATGTTTTCTGTCTTATAACAGACCACCAGTGGGGATAAAATCATAGCCAAGCCAACCAGTCTAACACGTGAGATGGAGGACCTATCAGAGGAGTCTGGATTAGCTTGTTGCATTTGTCGCGAAGGATACAAGTACCATCCACAAAAGGTAGGTCTTCCGCGTCAATAATACAATGGGTGTGGACTGTAGTTTACATAATTCTTCTCAAAAGAATTTTATACGGGCCAATGAGAATGGAAACTTTAAGTTACCACTTGCCACTCGCAAAACTTGGCCATGATTAACTCGTGATCTTCAGTATTTAAAGTCTTATTGTTAGGACGAGGGCGCCATTTTGTGTGGTCAGCCAAGCCACGTCAAAGATCAAACCATTTGCAAATGTTAGAAGCATAAGGCAGTACCTTTGTTACTCAGTTATTTCAGGGACTGGGTCTAGTCGGTGCAATGATCAACCAACTCGTTAAACTGCTAAAATTTCTTCAAGATATAATTTGAAGTGTTGAGAAAGAAGAAGAATTGCGGTTAACGAAAAAAGAAGTTTATGATTGATTGAAATTGGGTTTGCTTTATCTGACATCTGATATGCAATCTCTCTTTTCAAATTGGAAAAGTTACTTAACCAGAGAAAAATTTGAATGGTTATTATTTATTAATATTAGTAATATTATTATTTTATTATTATTATTTTAGGTCCTTGGTATTTATACGTTCTCCAAAAGGTGTATTCTGGAGGAATTAGAATCAAAACAACGAAAAACACAGGTATTTTAAAACATCTTCAAATGTATTTTCAAAAATCAAAAATCGTGTTTTCATCCATCTTTTCATGGTAACCGTTATGGTTACTGTTGCTATGGCAACTGACTATGTTGTTTTTCTATTGGCAGGGTTACTGTACTGTGAGCCACTTTAATATTGTTCACTACGACTGTCATATGGCTGCTGTCAGGTACGACTGACCCATTTACTTTATGCATTCAGGAATTAAATTGATATTTGTACGGCTCAATATTTACTGTTGCATGCTATGTCTAAATATGTCATGACCTGAGCGACTTCACCCACTTGTTTCGACTTCGCTATAGCTTTGAATTCCCTTAAAACGGAGCACTTAGTGATGACGAAAGGGGGTAAAGTGCTCACCGTTGGTTTTCTCGCATACCAGCCTCGTAACTGAAGGACCTGCCGACGTTAAATAAAATGACTTTTTTTTATTTGAAGGCTATGTTTGCTAAAAAATAAGTTTTTAGACCCGTCATGTTTTAGGGTAATCAACACCTACGACCTGTATTGTTCTCTATTGTTTATGCTATTGCTCTATTGTGCGATGGATGAATAGAACGAAGAATAGATATCCTAGGTCAAGACTCATATGAACATTTAACATTTGAATTTTATCACAAATATGTCTACAAATTTCACACGTCTTGTCTGGAAGATTAGTACTAATTGTTTAGATTTCAGTTTCTGACGTGTTTGTCCTAAATCAGTTAAACCAAAACAATATTTTCAAATTTACTCAAGATCGGGATTCGCTTTGAATACGGCAAGGGACAATTATATCCTTTGCCTGCCTTCCCCTCCAAAAAGTTTTGTTATCTCCCAGATTCTGGGAGACACGTGACCAGCCCCAACCAGGGTCTTTTTCTCCTTCAGAAGGGAAAGGAAAGGAGCCTGGGAACGAGGTTGTGTTTTCCGTTGCAATTTTAACTGTCATTAACACAATTTTACTACCATCGACCGTGATTATCAATACTATAATACTATCGTTACCACCACCACTACCATCATCATATTGAGTTCATCTTATTTCCTAGGTTGGCACGTGGTCGTGACGAGTGGGAGAGTGCTGCCTTACAAAACGCGAACACCAAATGCAATGGTTTACTGCCTATTTGGGGTCCACAGGTGTCTGAGTCGGCGTTTGCCAGCTGTCTTGCAAGGTATGCCATGCATGCGCGATTTAATAACTACAACAATCTTGATTCAATTTGCCCTGTTCATATATGACACGCATACTCAAGTCTGGTACAACCGCTGACCTTGTCATTGTTGCAATAGCCCACTTTCGATATTTTGGTTCAGAGATCACATACAAAACAATCAGAGTCGAGGCTCCAGGAATAATTAAATTAAAGAATAATTAAAATGAGCTCGTTGTTTCCCCGGAACCTCGACTTTGATTGTTTTGTGTGCGATCCCTGAACCAGAATATCGAAAGTGGGCTATTTGGCTTGTTCAAAACAAGGTGCACCTTCTCAAATTCCCAACAGCCACTAAATTTGTCATTGCCGCATATTTTTTTCAAAACAAGATGCACATACTCAAATCTGGAACAATCGCTCAATTTAAGTCCCTTAGAACTGAAAAAAGATTCTTATTCTCTTCAGGCATAACAGCTATATACAAGAAAGCACTGGACATATCGAACCCAACTACTACTTGGCTGTTCACGATCTACGATTACTGTTACAGCGATTTGCTTTCGAGCGCTCGTTTAGCGACGACACAGGTGGTGGTGGACGACAGAGTAACATGCACTTTGTGCCGTACAGCGTCCATATGATTCTCTATGTCCTTAACACGTTAGTAACAACAATACAATACAGTAATCTTTATTTCACGAGGGATGCATATTAACCTATATTAATCTACATTTTCCATATTACGAATGCACTTGTTTATAGTCCGAGCAAGTGCACAGAGGAAACGGGAAAAAAATGAATGATTAAATTAGTAAATGAGAAAATAGATAATACAATTTTAAAAAATTCTGTTATCCTCCGATGGTGTTCCTCACAGCCAATACTTGGACCTCTGGTATTTCTAATATGCATACATGATCTACCTAGTTGTTGAATAGGGGGTCTGTAAAATATATAGTGATGATACCAGTATAACTTTATATTAAGAGCTTGTCTTTTGGTTTTGGGGAAAAAGAAGGAAACCGGATTTTGAGTGAAATCCCAACACACGGTAATGGGCCTTCTTCACGCGATAGCCATATTGACTGAAATAATAGATTTCGCCACGCATCGCATAACCTTGCACTAATGACGAGGCTGTGCGTGGTGTAATCTGTTATTTCGGCCAACATGATTGCCGGTGAAGAAAGGACCACATTAAGAGTGACCAGAAAATCTAAGAAACCATACTGCTGGGGAAATTTTTAATTCAAAATCACCTAACTTGAAAATAAAAATTACAAATAGGTGTTTTTTGTTTTCTAAAATCCGTTGGTATTTCGCAGGACTAGACAGAGAAGTAGAGAAGAAAAAAGTCTCAAATCATTCGTTGAAGCTACTCCTGATAAATGGATTGAATCATCTTTCGAGGTACCGTAGCTGGATATTGGCATGTTGAAAGTACCATATTTCACTTTCACATTCCCGTAATGTTTTGCCTTGGGAATGGGGGGGACTACCTATAAAATTGAAAATTTATTATTCAGATGTTTAGCCGGTATGTTAATTACCACTAAGACTGACCACCACACATACAGGATGTCAAGAAGTTTGGTGTTACAGACGATGTATTGACTCTAAGAAATATCTCTATATTTATTTATCAACTTGTTCAAATTTTCTTTCTCTTGTTTTTGGGAAATTTTGCGACCTCACTTAGCTAATTTTGGTCATAATTGCGAACGTTTCGTCTGCTGGTTTCCTCCCAAAGAGCGTTGAGCATTATCGGGATGTGAAAATAGAATTAAATAGGTAAAACGTAAGGAATGTTTTGGCAAGACTCGATCCTTTTGAAATAGGACCTTTGCAACTAGCAATCACGTGATTATACTGGATTTGGAAAAAAATTTCACTTGTTTAAAAAAAATTGCACAAATTGCTGTCACCAAACCTTATCGCGGTTTGCATTACTACGCGGCCACCCCAGACAAAAATCGCGATGTGCAGTTTGCAATAGACTGCCGTCAATCAAACACATTGACGTCTTTTACACGCGTCTCATCAGTACAATCGCTTTCGACACTTCCGTCCATGGTACTTGTCTGAGAAAATGTGATCGAAAAGGCACATCAACCGATCCAAACGCATGTAAAAGACGTCAAGGTGTTTGATTGACGACAGTCTATTGCAAACTGCACGTCGCGATTTTTGTCTGGGGTGGCCGCGTAGCAATGCAAACGGCGATAAGAGTACTATTTTATATCTTTAAGAAGATCGCTGAAATTAAAATACAGCTTAGTGAAAAGTTCGTTTGCTCTCCAGTAGAGCTTTTCCCATGGGATCAAGAGATGAATAGGCCATCGCGGGTTTTGGAGCGTATTCATTTGTTGTTCTAATATATCAGCACGTGACTGTTAGCTTCAAAGGGCCTAATGAACCCTGAAAAAATATTTTAGCTCTGTAGCTAACGGCTTACGAACCTGTGGCCTTCCAAACTGACAAGAGCTCACAAAGTTTCTTACTTAACCTGTTTTTCATAGGCTGACAGCCCGTACTATGTGAGTCTTCTTTCGCTTTTTGTTTACTCACTCGATCAGTGGAAAGAAAACAGGCTGACATTCCTCAAAAGACTCATCGTCACTGCGCATGTGCGCAATACTACACCGGCTGGCTCAACAAGGTGGGTATTCAGTTTCTCTCCTACAACAAAAGAACAAAGGAAAAGCAATGATTAGGACAGAAAAATCATTTCAAGTTCAGGGAAGTACAAGGAAAGGCCCCAAATAAATTTCTATCTTTACTTAAAGACCTATAAAGAATTGATCCTCCAAGAACTCTCATTGCCTTTGGTGTCTTGTCAAACCTGTTGCTTCGGCCCTGAAATTGCAAAAGGGGTTTTTACAAGCTGCAACTGAGCTTGCAGCGTTGCGAAAAGTAGACAGCTGCTCCTACTTTTCTTCCAACGCAATAGAACATTTCCGAGATACTCTCCAATTCCCGCGAACAATAGTTTCAAGTCGAGGCTCCGTTCGAAAATACAGCAAATATATGAAAACTTCGCACAAAGCCTCGACTTGAAACAATTGTTCGCGGGAATTGGAGAGTATCTCGGAAATGTCCTAGTTGCAAAGAGGGGATGTTACACGCGCATTTTCTTTGCAACATGTTCTTCAATGGCGTTGCGTTACGAGAACGTGGCCTTAACCTTGATATCGAATTGACAGATCATAATAACAATGTAAAAAAGAATGTATTTATGTGATCGACAGGTTACAAGACACGACTGTCCAAGCCTATAGTGTTTACAAACCAGCCTTGATATATTTCTTCTTCATCGACCAACTTCATTACTTGTTCAAGGTGAGAATGTCAATCTCTTACACGGAATCAGACTGGACTCTTGTATACACCTATTTCATTTAACGTCGTCATCGCCAAAAGCGATAGGCGACAGGCAAAAGGCGACAGAAACAAAATACAAACCAAATTACTCTCAATCGGAGATCTTTGCCCAGTAGTGCTGGCATAGTCGACTTGACAAAATAAGCAATGGCTTCAAAATTGAATAGACACTTAATTCATCTTGGTAATGGAATGATCTATCGCCTATTGCTTATCGCCTATCGCCTTTGGCGATGGCAACGTTTATTGAAATAGGTGTGTATTTTAAGACCGTTTACACGAGCGATTTCTCGCGCGACATGAGCGGCGATTTCAACGGCGATGAATTTGCAAACCTAAATCACGCGTGTAAACAGCCAGCCATTTTATGGCCATTTTACAGCGACATTCAAAGAAAACAGTGCCTTTCTTAATTTTGCGATTTTTTTACTTATGACAGCTTAGTAGTAAACAGCTATGTCTTCTTATCCGTGGCTTCAAAATTTACCTCTTACTCGTTATATTAACATTTTTTCTCCCAAGGAGGGTAGGCACGGTAACGTTTTTGTTATTTTTCAAGCAAAAATCGCCAATAAGAATTGCACTAAATTTCGAGCTTGTTCGAATCAGTGGCCCTGCGATTTTGTTGCCGTGAAATCGCAGTCCGTTTGCACGCGCCATTTGGGTTTGCAAATTTATAGCCGCAGAAATCGCCGCTCTTCTCGCGCGACGGGCCTTAAGAAGAGTTGTTTGTTGGTTCTCTCCCTTTTTTCGAGGGTTTTTCTCCAGGTTCACCAGTTTTCCTCTCAAGCGAAAATTAATCCTTGTATGTTTTGTTTTTATTTTTTTCTGTTTTATCCGTATTTTTCGGTTTCACTTGCATTTTTGTTCTTGTGTTGAATTTTTATCAGCTGAATCGACAAGTTTTCAATAGAAAAAATACTTGGTTGAATGCACATACGCCATTTACCAACCTCGGGAAGCAAAGGTGACTCAGCGGTGAGACCTCTCACCAATGGATCGTTTTCATGTGACGTCATGGCGGCCATGTTGGTGTACCTCAAACAAACCATTCCTCATTAGTTTCTCTTGTTACACAAGGTACACCAACATGGCCAGTGACGTCATGGCAGCCATGTTGGTGTACCTCAAACAAAGCATTCCTCATTAGCTTCTATTGTTACACGAGGTACACCAATATGGCTGCCATTGTCATTAAATTCTCCAGGGACGGCGAAAACGGTCTATACGGCTCGGGTTCGAGTCCCGCAATATTTTTGACGTACGTTATCCAATTCACATTTTTCCGGAGAGAGGAAAACCGGAGAAGGAAAACCCTCGTGGCAAGGGAGATAACAACACATCAAACAAACTTAATTGATATGTGGCGTACACAGGGCACGAACCAACTAACTTGTCCAATTCTCCGACAAATTTATGCATAACATTGTATTTCTTTCTATTTTATTGCGTCGCTCTCATTTGTATTGTATTGTTAATCTATTGTTATGTGGATATAATACAATACAATGCTATGCATAAATATGTCAGAGTATTGGACAACCCTCTAATAATGAGGTTCATTCAACTGATTCACACTTAACGCTCTAAGCCGGAGGTATTTTGTGAACGAGGACTAAGAGCCTCCTTTTTTCCTTTTATTTAGAAAAATCAACTTCATAAAAAGACAGCTAGTGATGTTTAATGCCTTACGTGCCCATAATTTTATTTTTCGGTTGAACTTGTTTTTATTATTTTCTGTTTTTATTTGCCCATGGTCCTAAGACCTCGTTTTCAGTCTTGTCTTTGCTTCCGGCTTATGGCAAAAGCATGTATTACAGTGCGACCACTCGAATCAAGGCCACCCAAACAAATTAAAAATCAAATTTACATAGGACGTTTTTGAAGCTGAATAACAGGATGGTCACGACTTTTGGGATTTAAATTATTTCTTGTTCACTTCTGATCATAAATACACAAGTATAAAGTAAAATATAAAGTAAAATTTGAAAAATTTGTGCAATTCTATTGTTAAATACTCAGTCATGATTGGCTAATTTGTGTGAAAATTTGCTTGGGTGGCCTTGGTTGGAGTAGTCGCACAGTAAAACTCGGCAATAGTCTCTTATCGAATTCGTCGAAGACCGCTGCGTTGCTTGATTACAGACGCATATAGTCATTTGCATATACGAATTACGCATATGCGAATTTGAAAATGGAGTATTGTTAACTCATCGGTTGTTTTATTTAGAAATCAATAAAAGCTACCAGCTCCAGCATCTGGCCACAAGCGATGGCGGGAAACATTAGAAACAACGATGAAACTGTGCTAAAAGCCTGTGATAAGGTAGTTAAACCTGTTAAAAACATGTGGGAAAGTCGAAGTGAAGAGCAATACTTCTCTCTCTAGCCAGTAAAAGGAATTAAAAAGAGTACTTAACTTTATAGCTTGCCCTTCGTCGGAGTAAAAAGGCGGAACGATTTCTCACGCTGGAATGTGCCGTACATTAAGTAACTAAAGTCTTGTGGTAGAAGTGTACTTTGGGCTTCGCGCTGTCACCATTTCATTCTTTCCTATACTAAGTATAGTAACATATATACAGCCTATCAACTAGAAGAGGTTTCTAATATTCATTTATCCACACCATAGAAAGTACAGCCAATAAGAACACAGGAAAACCATTTTATAATTGTCGGTATTCCACTCTTTGGCAGTATTCTACTTTACTGATTTACTATAGAATATATCCCAATAGACATTTTTAAAGATATGGCGGTCATGTTGATTTATGGGATACCCAGGAGCAAATTAGTAAACATCTCACCAGGAAAACGTACAAAAACTAAATTAAAGCAATGAATTTTTGAAAAATTATACAAAATACACAACACATGTAGTAAGAGTAAAAGAACACAATGGCTAGTCTGAAATACAAATATAATACATTATAGCTTCTCCAGTCTATAGTTTTCTGAGCATTTGCCCCCTGGGCATCCCATAATATCTTAAAACAAAAGAATTCAAAATGGCCGCCATATGAGTAAAAAGGTCTATTTTCACTTGTATTCTCTTTGTGTCACACACTAGCTTAAAGACTCGTGTGACGCGTGGGATATTCCATAGTATACCATTCCAAGGCATTGAATAACTAATCATGTACTCACATCGTTGTTTTCATGTTATGAAGGTTCTCAAGACCTACCAAAATGATTTGTTACCAGCCGAGTCGTTTGCTGAGTTCTGTGACGTCGCAGGTGAGTTGGTTTTTAATTATTGATTGGTTATTCTAAGCTCAAAACACCGACAAGTGGGTTGAAAAAAACAATGTGCAGCCGAGTGTTTTTGACCGACTTCGAGGTGTTTTCATACACTGAAACGCGCTTTCTCGTGTTTGATCTAGCCTCTAAAAGCCATGAATAATTCTTGGAGAAATTCAGAGCTAAACTTGGCTTAATTTATGCAAGTGTTTGATCACTGTATCAAGACACCGTTTACGGTAGTGATTTTGTTTTATTCTCATGAATTATTCAAGTTTGAGAAAAGTATGCAAGACGTTTATATATCTATTCAGTTCCATCATCCCGAACAACAAACAAACTAAAGTACTTTAATTATTGTATGAATTATTCCAACACCAACACTACCAACAACAACACAATCAACAACACAAAGCACGGTCAACACCACCGGGCAAAACACGGCAACATTGTTGCGCTCCGGTGCGGAAACAACATATTTCTTACATTTCTCAGAAATATTACTCCTATTTGCTTTATAGTTTGCACCCTGCACGTTTTCGTTCTTGTTTGAGGCACCCAACGTTTGTCCAATCACACTTCAGGTACTACAAAATTTATTCATGATATAGTGGTATCTGAACTGCGATTGGATAATATGCTTAGAATTGACTTGTTATCGCCGCCCGAAATGGCGATAAATTAACTGTTGCCCCTAGAAACGTCGAAATTTTCCTGTGGAAACGTGTTGTTCAAATGTTAGAAACAACGTTTGGGCACCTCAACCAAAGACGAAAAAAGTGCACGGTGCAAGCTCTAATGCAAATGGCATTATGTGTCCGTCATAATGTGTCCTTTGCCAGGCCCTACGAACGCAAGCTACCGCAAGTTATCTCAAGGTCAACTTTTTAACTTGCTATCTCCGTCGTTTGAACTGGGTCTTATCAACGTGTTTTCTTTTTTCCTGTTTTATTTTACAGATTTGCTTACCGTGATTGACCATCCAGATGATTTCATTCAAGAAATCCTCAGTACTTTTTCCAAGTAGAAATGCTGCACTACTAAAATAGACCAATGTTTAAACTATCAACAGATAATGAAATCAAGAAATGTTTGGTCCTCAAAAGTTGCTGAATAAACAAATTTGATCAATTTTTTTTTCTTTCCTCCCTTGATTAGTCTCAATAATAACTAAAAAAACAGAAAGGTCTGTCAATTTTTCCCACGATATAATAAGGTTTTACCGTATGGAATTTGAGTTTTGCTGTTAAAAGTTAAGATAGTGCTTATATTTCAATTTTTTATTGTTGGTTTTCAGCTTCTTTGCTGTGTTTAAAAATATGAACAAATAAACCATTAAATGTAAAACAATGTATTTCCTTGTCATCTCTTGAAATAGTCGCTGCACTTATTAAACGGAGTTTTATGGAATCTTTTTTTTTAATCTAAAAATCTGATTACGGCACACAACTGCCGGACGTGTACACTGAAGAGGGTAAATAGAAACTCTGAATACCCAGGGTAATTATAAATTTATTCAATTTTCCTTTATCCTGTTTTTGGTAAATTCTGATGCATTTTTAAATATTATTAACTGGTTTTGCGAGCTCACCAAACAAATATATGATGGCATACGTTTTTCCTACTGGTTACCCCAAAGCCGCAAAACATTATGGTATATGGTGTTAATCGAGTCAATAATGAACGAGATAGAGCTATTCAATTACTCCAAAAATTACTTGGAAATGTATGGAGGACCGGACAGCTTGTCTGCCAATAAATACATTTATTAGTTAATTTTATTTATTTATTTTTTGAATGGCTGTATCTTGTTCAATATTGATTCGCTTACCACAAAAATTTGGATTTTTGTATTGCTTAGACGAGCTCTTTCTGATTATGTGGGTCTTGTGCTGATTTCGCAATATTAAGGGTTTCGCTCCAGGCACTCACGGCTTGAAATCCGGCAAGTCATCTGCTAATATAACAAATCTCATTGATTGAGGGAAGATCAACACATTTTCAATGTTGTGTTCGAACATTCTGGAGATTTTGACGGCTCTGAATTCACGCATAAAACCCTCCCATACGCCCTCTGTATATTATGCTTGAAACGATATTTCAAAAGACAATGGAATGATCGAGAAGTACTATTAAAAGCCCCGGGGGCCCGGCGGTACTGCCCTATATTTGCTATACGGGGTATGTGCCGCCCGAAGGGGGAGGGGGGTACGATTTTTCGGCTTTTAAGTCTGGGATATGGGTATCATTTTTTGACATTTTTCTGAGATAGTGTAAGACTTGTCTGAGATGGGGTTAGGTTTTGGTCGTTTTAGTATGCTAGGCTACGCTTTCTGCTGGCACAAAAACAATTTGAATTCAATTTGAAACAACTGGTAATTA
>JANTNT010093429.1:0-11277 GCA_024752375.1 Entacmaea quadricolor
ATTAAAGATGTAGCCATATTTTCTTAAAAATATATAGTTAATTAAAGGAGTACAATATTTGTACAAAGCAATAAAATAATTGCTTGTTTGCATTTTGTGCCTCAGTTCAGTACACTGGTCGCCTTATAGACGTTCACTGGGATACCTGTGGTGTATTGTGGAAAAAATGACCGCAGGTAGCTCAGCTGCAAATAAAATATTGTTCTTTCTAAAGGCAGCAAAATACGAGAAACAAAATCACCCAAGTTGTCGTGCAACATTGTTGCAGAGCAAGTTTGAAAACAATGTCTCTCGTTTTACACCCCAATTATCCAACTTGTCATGCAACAAAAACATTTGTTGGAAGTTGGGAAAATCACAGTGTATTCTGAATGCTCATTGGACTTTACCCTGAAATACGTCATCTCTATGGGCCAATCAAATGCAACTTTTAGTAAAATGTTGTGTGACAAGAAGTATGTGTGATGAAAAATGAGCAACAAATAGTAAATTTGTTGCAGAAAAATGATTCACGATCTACTTTGCGCAACAAGTCTTCCCAACTTGCAACAAATGTTTTTGTTGCATGACAAGTTGGATAATTGGGTGTAAAATGAGAAACATTGTTTTCAAACTTGCTCTGCAACAATGTTGTGTGACAAGTTGGATGTTTTCGTTTCTTGTATTTTGCTGGCCTTAAGAACACAGAAACTCTTTAAGCTTGAAAAAATAATCAAGGTAGAAATTGTAAAAAAATTGAAATGCAGTATTTAGTTATGTAGTATAACCATGGAGTATAAAGAAAATCAAAAGAAATTTAACCATAGAAATACTAGACACCCTATAGGCGTTCACTGGGTTGCCTGTAGGGTGCTTTGCAATTCGTACATACTATATTGCCATTACTAGTCTAGAGAGAGAAAGACAAAGAAAAAAGTGGCTTGTCTAAATAATTTGTAGCAGATCTTTTGTGTGACCTCTTCTCTGTTAAGACAACATGGCATTACCCTTCAATCCCTTTTCACTCTAATTTACCAATTTGACCTGTAGTTTCAAAGCACTTGGCTTTTTCTTCAAACAGATTATTGCTTTCAGATCAGTTGTGAAAATTGTATCAGTTGTGAGTCACTTATAAATAATACTTAGTTGTCAATGTTCAAAAAATTAGAACAGCAGTAAAAAACATGCTTAGGGTCGGTGTCTTGTGTCATGTGGTACCCATAACAAGACTTTGATTGACACTAACAACAAATAATATTTCATGGAATCCCTATGGCAGATGGCCGCAAGGGCCTATTGGGTAATATCATAAAGACTCATGGTTACTATTGTGCAACTTTGGGAATTAGTCGCACAGAAAAAAGTTACATGATGGTATATACGTCATGTTGAAATTTCATCAGTACAACTTCTTGCATGGAGACCTTAGCTTTTCCTTTATTTCTATTTCATTTTATGATATTTATGCAAATTTTGACTGGTTTGCCATAGGCAACTGGCACAGGCAACCCAGTATTTAAAAAAAAAGTCAGCCCACTTTGTAGATGTCATGTTTTCATCTTTCTGAGCTAGAGAAAATAATGCACTGGTCAAATTAACCCCCCCAACCTGGGACAGGGTGGGGCATAGGATCACATGACAAGGACTGATATATCGGTTGGTGGCAATAAAGTGAAGATTTAACTGGTGTGGGGCAATGGTGGGGGTTTAGGTTGAGATATGGCTAAACCAGTTGGGAATATAACTTGAATTTTATTTTAACTTGAGGGGTAGTGGATTTGGCATTCATTCTTACACCACTGTGTGGGGAATTTACCAACACTTGTACAGCCCATTTTTTCAATTCAAATGCCCCATTATACCTAGCCTGTCCCATGTTGACAGGGGATGGAGGTTTACTTTGACTAGTGCACAATCAAGGTAGAAATTGGAAATTGGAATGGAAATGCAGTATTTAGCTAGGTAGTATAACCATGAAGTAATGAAGAAAATATGAAAGAAATTGAACGATAGGAATATAAAATAAGTCAGTGCACTTTTAAGTAAATAAACAGAAAATAAGACTAATAACTTACAAAACAGACGTAAAAGAAAGAAGATCCTCGAATTATCCTCCAAAATCTTTAGTTCTGTTACTTATTTTCGAAAAGAACGCTCAACTTTAGAATATTCATGAAAATTAGAATAACGCCAAGGAAGAGGAGATTACCTCGATTGGTCACCCTGTGGTCCAAGTCCTACTCGACAATTGCTTGCAACGCCTGGTCAAAATCTACTTTGACAGGAAGTATGTAGATGTCATGTAGATGAAGAATATCTGATTGAGAATGGATGGCTATTTCGCTCTAAAATTAGCAGTTCTACTTCTTATAAATTACAATTTGTCTTTTGCAGTGAGGGGAGAATCTGTAGATAACGAAATAACAAGTAATTCGACAGAATTACAAGAGGATGAAATTAGTTTATTGTTCAAACAATTTGTAATTGGACATAACAAAACATACTTGAACGATCCCAAGGAGTATTACAAAAGACAAGAAATATTTAAGGTTTGTATTATTTAGGATTATTGTTTGGTATTAACAAACTAAACTACAAACTAAACTATTTATTAACAAACTAAACTACATTTTTAAACTTAATTTATTCTGTTCGATTATTCTTGAACACTTTGTACAAGACAAAAAATGCAAACACGTTTTCTTAATCATTACTACTTTAATTAAATTATATTTCTTACGTAGCAAAGTTTGTCAAGACACTTGAAACTGAATCAAAGGGAAAGACAGCTTGGTGGGAGTGCTATATATGGAATTAATAAGTTCTCTGATTGGACAACAGAGGAATTTAAAGGTATTGTTTCACATAGCATGGAATGGGGGAGCAGGGGGTTGCTGCCCCCCCAGAAATTTTCAATCATTGTCAGTATTTATAATTTTTTTACTTTTTTTCCTTTGTCTCCCACTTTTTGGGCAGTTCTTACCTGAGTTATTTCAATTTTGGGGTTCTTAGCCACTGTTGTTGTATCATACTAAGAGTTTTCCCTGAATTTACTGCCTGATAGCTGATCAGTATGACTAATAGACTGGCACATCTAAAACACAGGTAACCCAACAAGAAATCAAATCAAATCAAAACTTTATTTAAGCACTTAAAAGTGAAAATAAATATAAACTTGTGTACAGGGAGACAAATATTGGTGTTGCTGAACTGGTCACCTGATAGTTCACAGCATGCACAAAATGAAAGGAACAGAAACTAATAAAACATGGTTAACAACTTGTTGGGACTTTTAAAAATAACCTTTTTTTTCATAGATTTTTTAAAAAGAGGTTATAGAAAACCAGTTGAAAGGACAAGCAATGTAAGAAATACTGGATGTTGGAGAGTGGCACCTCAACAACAAACACCTCCTAAATGGGACTGGTAAAATAATATATGCATTATTTTATTAAATTTGTCTCTTAAATCTAGTTTTCTAGCTGATTCCTCAACTGTGATAGTTTATTTTAAAAAATAATGTTCATCTAAACTGAATATTTGCCCTCAAAGCTTCATTTCTGTGGCAACTAACTTTGTATTTGTATTTCAACGTCAATGCTTGAGGCAGCTCTCACAACATAATCCCTTGACTATATTACATTTTTATATACACATTATACATAGCCATTTTATATTCCTTATTTAAAACACTTATGAATAATTCATAAGCTTCTGGTCCAATTGGATTGCCCATACACATCACATGCATGGACCTTTATACTCGATAAAGTCCTCCTCACTAGTATTCAAGTGATCTTTATATAAAGATCACTTTAATACTAATGAGGGATGACTTCATCAGAGATAAAGAAGCATCCAAATTTAGATGAAGACTTAGAGCCTCATCAAGGTCCATCTCACATTCGATCACCAGCGACCCACAAATGGCATCAATAAGCACCTCTGTCTTGACTTTTGCATGTGATCTTTACCATGTGGGAGTCTCTTATGAAGTCATTGCACATGACAGTACCATTCAATTCTCAATCAAAGTATAAAGGTCCATGTTTGTGACGTGTATGGGTGATCTATTGGACCAGAAGCTTATGAATTATTCAAGAGAGTCTTAAGTCATTTTAAAAACTTGGGATTGTGTTTTATCAAGTATGAAAAACCCTTGGCTGTGCCTCAGGTTTTTATACTTGATAAAACACTCCTGTTCATTTTTTAAATATTACAGAACTAATTGCTGCACTTTTCTGTTAGGAATAAACAAGGAAAAGTTACTTCAGTTAAAAATCAGGGCAAGGTATTTACACCACTTCTTGACTTTTGATAATGTTTTGATTTTTATTGCATTGCAATATCCTCAACAAATTTCAATTTCACTCATAATCTTTTTGTTTTATTTTTTGCAACCTCCTGGAAAAGTGTGGAAGCTGTTGGTAAGAATTTTTTTCTGTTTGTAGAATTAAAAAAAAATTTTTTTGAAGAAAACTAAGGCAAAGGAAATTTTATTTACTCTGTTATGTAATGTATTGTCTTAACTGTTCTCCAAAATGCAAAGTTTCACTTACAAAGTTTTATATTTTTGTTGAAATAGTTATATGAGTATTTATTGCATATTAAAGAATCCTAGTCAGCCACAATGCATTTTGTGCCTATGTTTTGTTCACAAGTGGAAATTTGCATTTATGAACATCACCACCACCACTGCCGTAACTGCCAACACTACGGCTGCTGCATCTACCGTCACCAAATTTCAAAGGTAATGCTAAAAATTCTCTTGTATATAATGATGACATTGATTGAAGTGCATTACCATAGAATCTTTAAAGATTCTCCATTTTGTGGCAAAGAAAATGTTAATTGTGCTTGCTATGCATTGTGGCTGACTAGGATTCTTTAATTAGCATGGTATTGAAATATTTATGTTGGCACACAGGGCATTCACTGCAGTTGAGAATGTAGAATCTCAATGGGCAATAACTCGTAATATCTTGAAAGAACTAAGTGTTCAAGAGTTAATTTCCTGTGGTGCTGGTCAAGGATGTTCTGGTGGAAATACATGTAGCGCATTAATCTGGTTAAAAAAACATGTATGTTTTATGTATGAATTACTTAAGCAAGTCTCCTCCATTTGGCTAGGTCATTGTCTAGTCTAGAAACGATGGATGGGTTGTAGGTAATTTGAAACACCGTGAATAAAAACGAGTTTACTTAACTGACGTTTCGGACGTTAGTCCTTCGTCGGAGTAAAAGACAAGTCTAGTCTTGTAATCACTAAGTCAGTCATTATTCATCATTTATATTACCTGAGCCCCAAATTATCAAAGATTAAAAGGGCATAAATCTCTCAAAATTTATATGTACATTTTAAAGAAAACCATTGGGAAAACAGGGTTGAGACCTGGGGGTACTCCAGCAGAATTTGGGTGGGGCTGTCCCACTGGGATCCTAAAACAGTTACCCTATTCATGACAGAAAAACTCAAATTTTCATGCCCTGTTTATGACAAAAGGAATGATTGTATATCCCTGTTTATGACAAACCCTATACTCTCATCCTATAGTGCCAATCGCTAAAAATGTACATCTTGAACAAGACACCATAACGAGAGATCTAATAATAGCTCAAGTATCATTTTCGTGGCAAACAAACAATACATGAAACTATGGCTGTGACTGTGACTAAGGTTATTTGGAAAATAGGTACCCTGGAAATGACAAAAATTAGGAAAAAGGATACCCTGTTCATGACAAGAAACTCCAAAAACCATACCCTTTTCAGCGGATCATCCCTGTATAGTCCATATATGGGAGTAACCCCCCCCCAGCGGTTGAAGGCATTATGAGATATTCCTGCCTGCGGCGATGTCTGATAACAGTTATTGATTCTGAATGTTTTATGCAAATTAGCTGATTACATTTAGCTTAAATTACTTTCATTGGGCCTAAATAAAGCCATCAGGCTCTAAAATGATCACCTTAATGATATATCAAGGAGAGCAGTTGCCAGTAGCAGGGACGTCAGAGCCCTTTTAAAAGATGGGGGGGCTAAGAAGGAAGGATAGCTAGAGGAGTTGGGGGGGGCTAAGATTTAAACGTTTAGTAGACTTGTCTGAAATTTTTTGCTAAAAGTGGGGGGCTATAGCTCCCCCAGTTCCCCCGTCTTCAACGTCCCTGAGTAGTGGCCAAATGAGCTTTGAAAGGCAAAATCCTGATCTTTGGGAACACATTGCATCTTTTTATCATATCTAAAATTTTGGAAGATTTGGGGGGTGTACTCTCCCCTTGTCATACCTATCACTATGTTCAGTGTGGCCATTGCAGTTGACATTAAATATATGAATTACTTACCAAGCATTTGTTAGATTTAACTAGGCACAACCCCCTCTCCCCTGAGGCAATATTTTATTATTATCATTTATTTCCCAGGGAGGGGGGACTCCTATATATAGAGTGATGGAGGATGCTTGTCTGAAATTTTGAAAATGACCCTTAAAAAGTACTCAAGTGTTATCCTGGTGGGTGTGGCAACATAAGATTTTTAACCACCCTAAAAGGTACTAGCTAATTAATATTTTTTGCAGTTTTAATTGTATTAAAGACATAATCTTTGAACATCATCATCTTCTTGAAAAGTTAATGTTGTTGTTGTTGGCTGTAATTGGTATCTCAGGTATTTTACTGCTAAAAAACACATCCTAAAAGGTACCAGCTCAGTCTCTGGTAGTCCAATAAAATTTGAGACACCCCAAAAAGTACCAGCTCAGTCTGTGATAGTCCATTAAAATTTCAGACACCCTAAAAGATACCAGATTACTGATTTTGACCCATAAAAGTACGGTGAGCATCCCTGTCCATTTTGGGTCGGAGTCTCCCCTTCATTTATTTAACAAATTGAAACTAAAATTGCAACCGTTATCTGCAAGGTTAAGGTAATTTCTAAACTTGTATCTCTTTTCAGAACTATACCCTTGCGCCAGCGTCAGAGTTTCCTTATCAAGATAGAGAGACACCATGCGTTGAACAGACAAAGTTAGTAGAATCTTTTTGATTAAAAAAAAGTTTCATATAAGCTTAATTCTTGTTTTTCGTTAGGTTTCTTTGGAACGTTACTTTTATTATAGGTTTAATTGATATCATCATTCCCATGAAGATTTAAAATCAATTGACGTATAAATTGAAATGGTCTTCGCAGTTAAATAAGTAACATTTACTGTTACTTTGTAGAAAGCTCAAAAAAATTCTGAGACTTCAACAGGATTTGAACTCATGATCTTCGCGATACTAGTGCGACGCTCTACCAACTGAGCGTCTTACTTAAACTTATTTAACTGCGAAGATCATTTCAATTCATACGTCACTTTATCCGCAGTACAAACCTCATTTATATATTTAAAATCAATTAATGAAAATTTCAAAACAGACTGACAATGCCAAAATAGATAAATTGGCGGGAAAAATTGTAATAATGGTCGAAATTTCTCTGAATTAAAATTGAATGGCTCTTCCTTTTTTTAGGAAAAAGCAATTACTGATAACTCGCTCACCTTCACTACGTAAGAACGTTTTTTCCCCTAAGTAACATGTCACAAGCTTTCTGGCTTTAGTTCTCATACTGATTTCTAGTGCTTCGAGATGAAAGGCCAAATCCAACTGTAGAGACAATTCTTTCATCATTTTGTCAGCATTTCCTCGCTTTTAAGGCCCTGTTTACGTGTAAGAGAGATAACCCTAGTGCTAGGATCTTCCTAGCAATAGGGACAAAAATACCTTCCATTTTACGTGATAAAATCTCGACATACATAGCCCTAGTGCTAGGATCTTCCTAGCAATTTAATTTCCAATCCCAACAATCCAAGCCGAGCTAGCGATCATAACCCTTGCAGGAGAGTTATCTCTCCCTTTTCCGTTTACATGGAGAAATCACATACAAACTTAACCCTAGTAGTAGGATCATCCTAGCTGCGAGACAGGATGATCCTAGTACCCGAAAGAAGACTACTATAGCCCATGTAAAAAAAAGATATATAGCCGGAATGTTGATTCGCCTGCTAGGAAGATCCTAGCGCTAGGGTTATCCCTCTTCCATGTAAACAGGGCCTAAAGAAGAGAAACTAACGAGTTCCTGTGTCTTTATTTTATCCAGTTACCTTTTTAATACCTCACAGAAAGTTTTAACGGAAAACTTGCAGAGTATTTAGAGAAACAATACATTAATATTAATCCCAAAACATTTTCTCTTCCACCAACTGGTTATGTAAAGTTGCAAAGCTTGGCGCGCGTGGACGCGCTCGCCGGTCTTTGCTAAAAACCCTGTTTTTCGTCATGTTTTTTTACCTATTGCCCGATCTCATGAGGGTTGAAGCCAATAATAAATTTCTTGGACATGGTTTGTGAAATATTGGACTCAAATAATACCTGAAAAAGAAAAACCTACGAAAACGAATACTTTATTTGCTATTACGATAATTGTTCAATGGAAAACAAGGATTTCTTGTTACCTGTGTAGACTATGTGTTATAGAGTGAAGTCATTAAACTCGTGAAATAGGTATTAGGCTAATACACTTTAGTAGATCCTAATTCCATTGTTTTCTTTTGTGTCTATTTGACTATTACACTTTAACAAGTAATTTTTATTTCACGGGTATATTGACTTCACTCTAAGTTTTTAAACATATTCACTTCCCCGGAGATGTTTCCGTGTATTTCGTATTTTAACTAGCAGTACCTTATAGCTTGTATTTGCAAAACTATCTTGTAGTATTAGAAGTTAAAGTGAAAATGTATTTTTGTATTTCAGGACAAGCAAAGAAGGATTAAACATCTCTCAATATTGTTGTTATTCCGAGTGAGTAAGCAGAAAAACCCCGGAACCAAGAGTGTCTATACGGGGGGATTGAAAGGGAAAGAAATGGCACGCATTCATATGAATAAAACATTAGGAAAATCTTCTTAATGGAAAATGCTCTTAGAAAATACATTCCTTCGAGAATGGGAAACGCTTAAATTTTTTCTGCGTTTATGACTAGTTATTAATCTATGGTGCTTTTTAGGGTTGATGAAGTGAAGTTTATGAAACCAGTTTTGGCGTATATTGGTCCCATGGCTGTAAATGTAGACGCTACACTTTGGCATGACTATATTGGTAAAGAAAGCTAGCTCTAGGTTTAATACAATATCAATCCTTGATTTTCAAGTGATATTTTTAAAAATTGGTTGGTATACTGCATTCTGCCTCGATATGTTGAAATAAAAAGTATGGAAAGTCTGCTAGAAGTAAAAAAAAAGACGTATTGTGGTCGACTCTTTCAGCAATTGTGATTTTAAAACTCGAATGTCAAATTTGTTTTATTTACCGCAATAATAGAGCAGACTTCGTATGAGTGGGTACGGTACTATGACTCGTAAATGGCTTCCACTCTGAACCAATCAGAAAGCGGGAAAACAGACACCATCCAATCACAATGCTTGTATACGGAAGCTATTTAAGCTTCACGGTACCGTACCTTTCGCACTCATAAAACTTGCTCTATAGCCTTCTAGGTAAACAACTAATTCTTTTGTTCCAGGTGGAATTATCCAACACCATTGTACAGATGTAGACATCAACCACGCCGTACAAATCACCGGATTTGACGATACAGGTATTAATGGTTTGTTCAGTATTTGGTAGCTAAACCTGGAAGTTATTGACCAGTTGAAGATTCCTTTATCAGTTGCTAGGGGAGAATAGGAGAAAGAGGTGCACTGGGTGACATTTAGTAGATTAATTGATAAGCCTATATCCTGTGAACTATTGCGCAGTATTTACTGGCTTTTTGTATTAACACTATTTTGCCCCAGGTGATGTTTCATACTGGATTGTCAGGAATTCCTGGGGAGATGATTTCGGCGATAAGGGTTATTTGTACATCATGATCGGCAAAAATCTTTGCGGTAAGTTGCTGTAAGATTATTTTTCTGACTTCCAAACAAGTGATTCCTCAAATTTTATAAATTATCCATCCAGTTGATAGATATATTTGAAAATGAATTAGCTTTAAAGTACCCATTAAGGGAGTTTTGGAAAGCGGAAGTGCAATTCTTTTGAAATTAAGGCGACTGGCTACTATTGAACGTTCGATCGATACGCGCCCACGAATGAGTTTCCATGACGACGTTCAATTTTTTAAGGGACCATTGTCGTTTTAAACTTCTAGAGGGCAAAATCCTCAAATTTTGCTCGGACTCTATAAGTGTTTTTCGATTTTCGGAAAGAACATGTAAAAAAGGAAACTTTCTTTACAATTAGAAAAAAAGTTCATGGGTTTGCCAATAGAAAATGTCAGATTTGTACATTTTTGAAGGTTTGAAATTTTGGCTCAAAAGCTTATTAATTTTCGCGTCACGAATTTTTCAAAACTGCATTTAGTTTTTCTTCAAAATCTTACAAGTACGCACGAATTAATCCTTGATATCTCAAAAACCACTTCGTGACACCCTTTTTTCTTTTCAGATTTGAATTCAGCATAAAGTTTGACTTAAAAAACATATGTTTTTTAAAAATGTCATTGGTTTGTTCAAAAGTAGGCAGTCGCCCTAATTGAATGTCGATCTTATATTGTCAAAATCAGTGTGGGAGGGGGAGGGATTATTGAGAAATCTTACAAAATCTGATTAAATGCTCTTTCAGACGATCGATACAACATTGCGCACGATGTTGCGACAACTGAAATTTCTTTGTATGAACACTCCGCCTGCATCGTGGCGCGCAACAGTTGCATGGGTTGATAACGTAGCAATTTCGCCAATGCAGACAACGTCCTGCACAACATTGCATCGAATGTCCAAGCCTTGAGCAAAAGAAATATATTGCAGTGCGACCACTTTAACCAGAGCCACTGAGATAACGCGAACCACTCAAGGTTTACGGTAAAAAACTTGAGCAAAACATGGGAGATCACAATCAGTAGAATCTTGAGCTCAGCCAATCACAATATTTCATTCCCACAGTCCCTTGATAACATTAAAATTGTTTGTCAGACATTATTCAGATCTTGGCTTTTTTTACTTGCTCCTGATTGGCTAGAATTGGCTAATGTTGGAATGCATCGTTTTAACTCTTTTAACTCTAAATTTTGGGTTGGTTCTTGTTGTCAAAGTGTTCCTGTTACATCGGTTGTACTATATCTTAATTTAATCCCATCTAAAATTCACCGATATGCTTAAAGCAATGACCTGTTGTAACTTAGGGACCGGTCATTATTTAAGTCGGAGGGGGGTGGAGGAGAAATTGGGGGGGTCTTGAAAGCTGAGAATGACATTTA
>JANTNT010093651.1:0-11272 GCA_024752375.1 Entacmaea quadricolor
AATGTACAAAACTTTGTCTCGCCCAGGGTAACCCTAGGAGGAGGGTAACCCTTCTAGCCGAGACAACTTGTGTCCATGTAAACGGCCCCTTACATGGGTGATCAACCATGTTCTTCAGCTACTCCCTTGATTGGAATTTTATAGGTGGAATATGCTGCTGGCGCATCCCCCAAACCATACATTTGTCTGTAAAATTTACACATTCAAAAAATCATCTCTCTGCAGATTTTCATTGGATTTTTCTCAAATTTTGCACAGTTACTAAGTGAAACTTGCTCTTTGATATTTCAGGGATCATTATGTCTTAGGTTGAAAACAAACTTATGCTAATAAGCGGCAGCCATTTTGAATAAAGGTCTATTCGATCTGCGAGTTACCGATGTCCTGACTTTGATCAGCATCGTGGTTGTTTCGGTGTTCGATAAAATTGATCCGTTAACATGCAAATTCACGGTCATGGATGTATAATTTTTCACAGACTTTGATATTTTTATTTGAATCAACGCACCGGTTACTTAGATTTCATGATCAACACACCGGTCCGTCACTTGATACACGAAACACGTGGACAGGACAAATGAACCGACTGAACAACGTTTTTCGTGCTATATAAGCTATATATGCAGATCATTGCATAAATCTTGAATGACAATCATTACAATAAAAAGCATTTCTTAAGAGAACGATAATATTCTTAAGACCAACTGGTACTATAAGCTTACTTTTTCAAAATGGCGTCCAAACTCTTACCTCCCATAGTCTTTTCTTTCTTGATCTTCTTCTCTCGCATAATTTCCTCGAATGATTTAACTTTAACTTTCTCAAGAGAGGACTTATCTGAAAGCAATTTCAATTAAAATTTAAACAATAAGTTTATTCTGTAGGTGAAATTTCTCGAAATATTTATAGTTAGTACCGTTGCTCTTGACTTTGGGTTTTACGAGCTTCTTCTTTAACATGATCTTTCTCCCCGGATTTGGAGCATTTTCTGCCTCCATCGGCTCCAATTTCTCTTGCTTGATGTTCACTTTCGGCATAATGGATGATATATTCGTAATTCATATAAAATATTCTCTTATTTTAGCAAAACATTGCGATGCAAACATCAATTCACCAAAACCTCGATGCCGTCTTCTTCATTCCATGTGCAGTGCGAGTACAGCCCGCGAAAATTTTCCGACATTCCGAATAGGCATCGGAAATTCTCGGAAATCACTCGGAACAGTGGGAAAAATCTTTTATTTGACAAATGCTAGCAATTTGTTCTCTTTTTATTCTAAAGATTACTTACAAAATATTTATTTAAGTTAAATTTGGAAGATAAATGTGAAACTTAAGCCTTAATAACTTCAATAAAAAGAAGAAGAATAAATTTCCCAGAACGCCTTTCAAGCTACAAATGAGTTTGTCTTACAATCGATAATGTGTCGGAAGAGCCGTCCCATAACAACAAACATGGCGAGAATCTCAAAAAGAAAATAAGTTGATAAACACTTCAAAATGAGTTGGTAAGCTCTATCAGATTGCTGTTCTGACAATTTTTTTTTTATTTGAAGACAAAACCATTAATTCCTGTGTGTCATTTTAGGATTAATCCGTTCAACAAATTAAAAGGAAGACCCGCAGGAAAGCTCACGGTGAGTCTAAAGAATTTCCAAAAAAAGTCCTCAAAAATGAGTTAAATTTTACTTTTAATTGACTTTAATATAGAGCGATTGTAGCATCAAGAGTGATAAATAACTCTGCAAAATGTATTTGATATTGGTTTCTTTGTTAATAGGTGTGAAATGAGACTTGAAGTTTTCTTTTGTCTCACGCAGAGTTACGGATAGTAAGATAATTTCCTTCCTTTGGAATTCATAGATTAAACTTATATTGTGAATTCGTAACGTTTGTTTAAGCTTAAGTCTTATTGATTTCCATAATGCACCTATCAATGTCTTGCCAACGGGGGGAGTGCGGCATACCCAGGGACTAATGACATTTTTCATATTTTTTTGTCAATATCGATATTCACTGTTTTACAAAACATCACTTCACATTTTTATTGTGATGTTAATTTGCCAACCATTACGACAATAAATCTTGTCAAGCTGCTTTTTTCCATCAGCCAATCAATCTCTGGTTGGCAATATTGATAATAATAGCTTACATCAGCATGAATATCGCTATAGCCCCACTCTAGGGCTGTATCTATGGTACATGTCAAAAGTTGTTAAATGCCCCATCCATAGAAACTGCAGCTCAGTGGTTGTAACATAAATTTTTACTTAACTAAGAAAAATAACACAACCATGATATGTATAAAATTTACTCATCATTTTATATATAAATATGTAGAGTGTGTTTTATGTACATAATTTCAGCAGAAGGCACATTTCAAGAAACTTAACTTATTTAATATGCCAGATTCAGGTCGACTTTCACTATGCCACGTTTCCTCCATTTTGAAAGCAAGGCGTGAGAGCAGTCTAAACCGGTCAAAATGTCAATAAGCCAACAAAATGTGAGGGAAGTCCTGAGTCAAAAAAGGCTGAGTCACCCCAGACAGGCAACAATTTTTGTCAATAGCCTGTATATTGCCCACCCCCCCCCCCATTGGGACAAGACATTGATAGGTGCATAATCTTGCTGAAGTAGGCGAAACATAAATCAAATGAGTCTGATGACTTTATAAAAATCCCTGCAAAACATCTTTATTTAAGCTTATTCTTTACTTTAAAGGTAATAAATAAGGAGCATTCAATTTTTTAGAGGGGGACGCTGATGAGGAATCTAGGGGAGGATCACCAAATTTTAAGAGTAGCAAAACAAAGGGAGTCATCATTATTTTCTTTTAAAAGAGGATGACAGAGTAAAAAAACACTATCATGTAGGGAAGGGGATCATGATGACTTTTGACTACTTTTGTTTTGGGTGGGGATCATAATATTTTTATTTAAGGCGACTGCCTACTATTGAAGGAATCCATGAAATTTTTTTTAAATCATACTTTTTTGAATGAAAATTTAATGCTGATTTCAAATCTGAAAAGAAAAATGGAGTGTCCAGTGGTAGTTTTTAAGATATCGAGGATTGATTCATCTGTACTTGCAAAATTTTGACAGAAAACGGGAGGTCTTGAAAAATTCATGATGCGAAAATAAATAGAGCTTTTGAACCAAATTTCTCAGAAAACCTAAATTAAACATCATATTATGAAACTAAATCGGATTTAACAAAGATTTATGTGAAAAACTAATAAAATTTTAATATTTTGTTCCTTCCATGGCAATAATTTTTGGCTAAAATGAGCTCCAAAAATGTACAAATCTGGCATTTTCTATTAGCAAAACCCATGAACTTTTTCTCTAATTTTGAACGACGTTTCTTTTTTACATGCCCTTTCTGAAAATAGAAAAAAATTATAGGGTCCCCTGCAAAATTTAGGGGTTTTGCCCTCTTGAAGTTCAAAACGCCAATGGTTTTTTCTAAAAATTTTGAATGTTGTCATGGAAACTCAGCAGTATTCATGCACGCACGCTCCCGTGGGCTGGTATCGAACGTTCAATAGTAGGCAGTCACCTTAACCTCCAGAGGGATTCCTCTCCCTCTGAATCAAAAAATTATACCCTTTAAGTTAAATGACTTAACTTCTATACCTCCATATCTGATATGATTACTTAAATTGAAGAACAGGGGGGTTATGAGAAATACAGAGCTTATAAGGGCCAGGTGGGTTGGTAGGTCAAGAAATCCAACATAACAATCCTTGCTTTAAAGCCAGTCTCTAAGTAATAGATAAAATATGAGCAGGAGACCTTTACAGGCATTTAAAGGTCAAGCTGCAGGTGAGAGTTTTTAATGCGCATAAAGGTCTCCTGCTCATATTTTATCTGACTTATCAAATTCATAGGTTATTTATTGCATGTTCTACTAAAATTCTTAAGATTCAAGTAAATTTGGCTGAGAAAATCCAAGTTAAAGTGTATGCAAATCACGACAATTTCTCTTACCAATTTAAAAACTCCTTCACGCTTGTGATTTCTGTGTTTTCCTCATTAATTATTCATGAATTTGATAATTACATATAAAATATAAAATTATCCTAAAGTGATTGTTTTGTCTGTTTGTTTTTATTCTGACATTATAGTAAATCAAAATAATTTTCACACAATAATTATGCTAACTTAAGCGTCATTTTTATTTTATTTTGTTTTGGTTTTGGTTGTAATAAACAGGAATAAATAAAAATTATATGTTTATTGTGATCCAGAAATCTGTTGCCTTAATTCTTTTTCACTTTGTTCTAAATCCATAAAATCCTTTCCTGTCAAAAGTATTCAAATTTAAAATTTATTGTTCCATGCATGGCCATTAAGACCCATGTGATCATGAAATCAGCCAATAAAATATAAACATCTAAAAATTCTCATTGTTTTTTTTAATTATTATTATTGTAATTATTATTGTGAGATTTTAGTGACCATGCTTTATATCTAGTCCAATTTGACTTTCTAGCTTAAGCTGTAAATTTTCATTGACTTCCATTAGTTTTATTACCAATTTTGTTAGCTCTAAATGACAATGTTTGCTTCTTATATGAGCAAAACTATTCAAAATAACATATACTTGTAAGCTATATCCTTTCTCTATACTGGTAATTCTAAATCCCTTTTAATATTTGAGACAGTATACACATATTCAAGTAAATTGAAAAGCAAATAAATTAAAATAACAGTTGTCAAAATGGATGAGTTTAAGTCTTAACACATTTAATAATTAATCCCACAAGATGACTTCTTTTCAAGGCATATTTGACATGGGTTTTTATTGGTTGAACTAAATTGAAAATTAGTCTGGTTGTTGTGGAGATGGCTTGAATATTCATTGAATAATTCTCCTTAAAAGTGCTTTTTTCCCAAGTAAGAGCAAAATCTTAATTGAAAATACAGTCATGTAGAGTGGTTTGAAAATACATTTATAAAGCTGAAATGTTTTCTGGAACTGGAATAGGTACCTTTTTAAATTGAAGAAATGTAAACTACTGATAAATTACACAAGGAAGCAGCTGCAGTTGTCCAAGAGTTAAAATATATACTCTCAAAGTTATTTTGTAAGAGAATATTATGTTTAGTTGTATGGGAAAAAGATCAAAATATTATAGGAGATACAGTGAAAACCTGGTAAGTCTTCGATATTTTTAAATTTAAGAATATTTTGTTTAGCTATTTTGTATACTGTTTATGTTTCCTAACATATGATTCTGTTGGCATTTATTTTTTAGCTTCCTGATGTTATGTCCCTAAAATTCTATTTCTTTGGGTTGTCTGTATACATGTTCATATAGATTTTAAAACATAAAATCAATATATGACTGTTAATCTAACAGCAGATTTTTAATACTAGAATCTGTATAAAATTTAACTCATTTAGAGTTAAATGTAAACTCAAAACCATCTTGGAAATTTATTGATGAAATGTTAAATAACAAATTTTAAAATACAAACCTTCATAGCAGGCCTGCAGAAATAACAGGAGTTACAAATTTAAAAATTGTGCTTGACTGTAGTTACATTTTGTGTAATATTCAAATATAATTATAGGAGGTCAGAGTATAAACACTGCTATTACAAATATGGTAAATGTAATTTATAGTACCAAGTATGGTAAATTTTTTTTGTTGCCTCTGTATTTCATGAGCTATGTTTTTTTGAGATTATTTTGTAGGTTATATTAAGTAAATCTTGAAAGGCGTACAATTTAATGCATAAACAAAAAAAGAAAAACAATTGAGTTCAAAAAACAAAATAATATAATGCTTGATTTTAAGTATTTTCGGAAGGTCACAGCATACTCAACTAATGCAGGGATTTCATTAGAAGCAGGCAACCAGCAAACTCTTTCATCTACTATCAATATCTGAGCCACCTACTTTTGCCATGCCATGTCCCAATTGTACCTGTTAATGCAGGTTCTTATACAGCTACTAAGGTACACCATCTATCAACTAGAAATTTTATTGAAATCCCTGCTAATGTTCATTAAATAATTTTAAGAGTGTATGTAATTAATAATCAATATAAAGTTTCCAGAGAGCATGCTACTTTTTTCAAACATTAAAATGTCAATCTCTGACATTTATCTACTCTGTGCAGTCTCTCCTTTTTATTTGTTTTGTCTTCCTTTTAATTTATATATATATATATATATATATATATAGCAGTTAAGACCTAATTTTAATTTGTGTTTTACTCTTAGAATAACATTTTTTGTGGGTTGCTTTGACATTAACTCCAGAGAACTTGACATCTTTAAAGTCTAGAAATCAATTAAATATATTTTTTATTTTAAATTGATACAGAATGCCTTAATATTCTGTTTTAAATGTCTGACTTACAAAATATTTTTTGTCATAAACCATTAGCAATAACAATGACATTTCTTGGCAATAACAATTCCGTTTGACTTATTCATATTTGCTAGAGTGACAATGACTTTGAAAGGCAAGTTGCAAGATTCAATGAGTAAGTTGATCTTAAGTCTAATTGCTTGGTATCAGTAAGCTGAATGGATCTCATTATCAGCCCCAAATGACAGGCAAACACTATATATGTGCCCATGATGTTAAATCAACCATAATGTTTTCTGAGTCCATGATCCGTCTTTCGGTTGATAAAAAATACACTGACATAAGCAGTCACATTGTTTGTAAACATGATTGCAATTGTTATGCTAATTTGCCAACCAAAACTGATAATTGATTTCACCCCTTTGCTTTGTTTGCTGAGTCAATTGCAAATTACAAGTACCAGTACATGAATTAAATAGTAAATAGAGAGTTGTCCTCTCACCAATACAGCACTTTGGTATGGGAATTCATGGATCGCGCCCCCGCATGTGAAATCTTGTATGTGAGTTGAGTTTGCCGATGTGTTGTTCTCTCCTATGCTACAAGGGTTTTTCTCCGGGTTCTCCGGTTTTCCTCCCTCCATAAAAATCAGTTTGTGAGTTTAAGTGTTGTGTGTTGTTAATACTGAATGTAGTAGTAGTGTGTGTGTGTGCATGCATGTGTGTGTGCGTGGTGTATATGTGTGGTTGAACCCAATGGAAGTTAAAGGCTCTTAAGGGGATGATGGTTTGTAAGAATTTTATTTTACCTCGCAGTCCCATCAACAATTTTTTTGTTCTTGTTTAGTCCTTTTATCACATTACTGTACATGTTACCACATCGTCTTTCTGTCTTTTATGTTATTCAGAATGGAAAATGCAACAAAAAAGGTTTACAAGGGAATAAAAAAATATGATGAAGCTATATCAGGTAATGACTGACAGCAGGTAATTGTAATTTGTTAATGACTTCACATCTGGCAGTTGCCTTAAGCCGTTTTAATGAGAATGTAAGTTAACAGGTGGTATTAAGACTCAAAATTATGGCCAGCAATGGACAATGTAAAGTCAAAATAGACAGTTGCCAGTCGTTTCACCCAGCAGTCGTTTCACCCAGGATGATTCGCCCAGTACTTTTAAATACTGTAAAGTAAGACTAATATATAAAAAATACAGTTACACTTAGGAAGTGTTATTTCTGAAACATTTCCAAGCTTAAGTATTAAACCAAACTGTACATTATTAAGGAAGAAATCACTTCGATGTTGAACAGTGTTTGCACTGTCTCAGTTGTCAGTCATGCTATACAATTCCTGGGTGCTTGGAATTTACTTCTGACATGATCTCAACTAAAAAAGAGCAAGTTTCTTTTGACAATCAATCAAAGTATTAATAAAGTGAAAGCTTGCATTGATCATGATCAACATGGTACATACATCCAGTCAAGGAAGCCATTCAGATCAGGCCACACCCCAACAACTTCAATAGATGTCGACAATTCAGAAAAACAAAAGCTGAAGGCATCTACGGACTAACCAATCACAACAAAGAAGACCTCAACATATGATCTGCCAACGAGTATAAAGGCAAGCTGTCATCCGGTCTACACCATTGCCTGATGAAGACTAGCAGTAGCAGTTGAAACATTGCATTCATTTTGTTATGATCGTAATCGTGACAATTGAATTTATAAGTATCCTTTATTAATCAGAGTGTTGTCTTCCCAGTCTTATAGACAAACAAAGACAGACAATACAGGACTGTATGTATTTTAACATAAGACCTGTACTAACCAGCACACCACTCCACCTTTGAATACCATCTGGCAAAAATCTGATGAGATGTTTCCCTGATCTGGAAAAATCTGTACTCACCTACTCAAAATTTCCTGCAAAAAATGTGACTAAATCTTTCTAAAAATTGGTCATAAAATAAAATGCTTATTGACTGAGTAAGGTCAGACTGGGTGGAAAAATATTTGGCCCTTGGTTCTTTGTGTGGACCTGGCTGCACTCAGTTCAATTACTGTCAAGACCTCAGTCTGATATTTTCCTGTAAAGACCTCACTCTTGGTTACTAAGTAGTTAATATTGACCCGCCACTAATGAGGTATTTCCAAGCTAAGATTCTGTCAACTGATCAGGTGTCTGGTGTCTCACTTGCTATTTTTTTGAGTCAGTCCTGAGCAGCTTATACCAACTTGCAACAATGTTGAACTTCCTCTACCCTTTTTTTTTTATTTTGAAATGTGAGGCAGCTAGCATCTGTTGTGAGCGGTTACTATTGCAAGCCACTGCAGGTTGCTATAAGGAGATTCACATTAACTTGCTCTCTTATTTAAAAATTTAAAGGCCTTGTTTATGGAAGATATCAATTTGAATGCTGCACATTTTCAGTGATGAAACAAAATCATTTGTCAATATTTCTTTTTTATTAAGCTCTGGGAAAAGCAGAACAGAAAATCTACCAGGATTTAGCAGCAAATCCAGTAGCACAAACCAACCCACTGAAAGAGCAGGTATGTCAAAGGAGTCCAAAAGAGCCAATTACAGTGCAACTACTCTAACCACAGACACTCAGACAATGAGAACCATTATCAAGATTTAAAATGGAAACTTGAGCCAATCATAAGAGATCATAATCAGTGGAATCTTGACCACAGCCAATCACAATGTTTCATTCCCACAGTCTCTTGATAACATCAAATTGTTTGTCAGACATTATTCAGATCTTGGCTTTTTTAATTGCTCCTGATTGGCTAAAGTTGGAATGCATTGTTTTCACTCTAAATCTTGATTGGTTCTCATTGTCAAAGTGGCTCCTGGTTATAGTAGTTGAACTGTAAATACAGGAATAAGAAACCCAATGCAGAGATTCTCGTACAGTGCAGAAGAAAATCAAAGAAGTGCAAAATTTTTTGGAAAAGTGTGGAATACAAATTAGCTTAATATTATCAGATGCAAAAATGATTTTTATTTGAAAATTCTTTATTCAAAACTCTGATTGGACAACAATTGATAAAATTCAGCCATTCATAGTCTTTTTAGAACAAAATCTAGCACTCAGGCTCTTCTTCTAGCACTCTGTTCACATAGCATGTTTTTAAATCATTTTCTATTGAAAACTTGCTCTAAAACCAATGAAATCCTCCAAGAAATAATAACAAATTTGGAAGAGGATTTTGTTTCTGAAGGTATATTCATAATTTTTATCTTTAATTACTCTAGCATTTTTTTTTTTTAATTGGATGAAAAATTCCAAATAGTGTGAAAAAGGGCTTGCAGTGTGGAAAACGATAAATAGTGCAACTGGGAACAATTTTAGGTCAAGTGTACAATAGACCTTATTCGATGGGGCATATTTGTTGTCCCATTACAGACCATGTGTCATTCCCTAGTGTATTGTTTCTTTGTCTTGTGGTTACGCCTGAGAAGATACATTAATATGTATGTAGGTCAAACAAAGACTCCTATTCCTAAGAGGATTGTATTGGGAAAACATTACGCCCCATCGAATAAGGTCTATTGCACCCTCACTCTCTATTAGAGTCTCTGCCAATGGCACAGACATATGCTGAGTGTCTTACACTTATTACTTACAGCTACTGAGAATTAAAAAGAAACTTACTCTGATTGGTTAATTGGTGTGCGCACATAAGTGCATGCCTTCATAGTGTCATGAACATGCACTCACACTATCATTCTAGGACATGCTCTTGTCGTCAGCATTAGTGTTTGCTATCAGAAAAATAATTTACATTATTTTACATTTTCACTAGCTGTGTTATCACATATATTGGTAATTGAAATTTTCAATGCTTCATTCTTGTGTCCCTTAAATTATGAATAAACTTGGTCTGTGCGTGCGTCCAGAGCTCAGTGAATGCATGCTGAGTGGTGACTATTTCATTATGACACTTGTAATTGCCTCTCACCTTGCTCCACCAAGTTGAGGATTCTCAAATTTGGTTATTTAAGTTCATCTGACTGTTTTCTTCAAACTAATAGTTAGAGAAACATGTGCTATGCACTACTAGCTCATTGCCACTCACCGCTGAGGTCCAGGGTTCGACTCCTTGTTTCTTTCCCTTGCTTCCAGGGTTTTTCTCTGGGTTCTCTGGTTTTCCTCCCTCCACAAAAATCAACATGCTAAATTCCAATTTCACCTGTGAGTTAGCCGTTCCCTAACTTTTATCAGCCTTGTGGTTATTTCAGGGTTCAATAAGATTGGTCTATTTAGTCCTCTCATTTTGATATCTATAGGTTGATGACCATGTTACAGCCACTGCCAAACTTGATGAACTAAGACAACTTTTGGTAAAAGAAATCTCCGTCTTATATCATTTTACAATATAGATTCAATAGTATATGCGCTCTGTTTAGCTAAAAACATGTTTTACCACTGGTAAAACATGAGGTTGTAGAAAGCTCATGTTTATTGTTTTAAATACTTTTTTGGTCACAAAATCACCACAGACTTGCCTTTGGAGCTGAAATGTTGTGAAAATGTTTATCTGATTGAGATTGTAAATTTGCTAGGTGACAAATATAAAAAGCCAGCATAAAATTTCAAAAAGTATCATTTTCCAAGCTTTTGTATCTTGAAATGTTTGCCATCTTCGCACACCTAAAATCTATAATAAAGTAAATTTATGAAGAAGGCTAAACCATGTTTTATACCGTGAGAAAACACTCCGAGCATTTGAGAAACACTTGTTAAGTGTTAAGAGGCGATGTCCGTAAAAATCAAACATCAGGTGGCCACACTCAAAAAATCGATTTTGTTCAAATTTGGTTTAAAATTGTGGAATAGTACATATATCAACATACTAGTGTTCATTTTGGATAATTTCTCTTAGTTTTCCAGAAAATCGAAAAAATCGGATTTTGGATGTCGGCGCCCT
>JANTNT010093762.1:0-11272 GCA_024752375.1 Entacmaea quadricolor
TGACCTTGACATGATAAATGTATTATCTGCAGAAAAACCTACAGATAATACATTTATCATGTCAAGTTCACACGACAGCAAGAATTGGCTGAGGGCTCTCGGCCAATCAGAATCGAGATAGTGAGTAAAATGTATAATAGTAAAGAATATATGTAGCCTAGTACGAATATTGCAGTTATGATACGATAGTTTATAAATCAAGTATGAATAAAGCTTCTATTCCATGTACATACCGTTTTGTCTTGATTTTCATCATTTACGGTCGGTTATAGCGTGTTTTAGTTAGGGGGAGCTCTTACATTGGGAGTGCACCTAGAAATAGCCCAATTTCGATATCCCGGTCGAGTGATCACGAACAAAGCAATTCAGAACGAGGCCCAGGGGAAACAAAAGAATATATTAGGATTACCCTTTGTTTCCCCTGGGCCTCGTTTTGAATTGCTTGGTTCGTGATCACTCGACCAGGATATCGAAAGTGGGCTATTCAACTCTTGTCAATTTTACACATACACACACACACAGGATCCGCCCCGCAATAAACTGATCACGCGTTCATTGTTCTACCACCCTAGTTACTATTGCTACGTTGGACAAGCTAAAATTTATTTTTGATAAACAGCGTGAAACAGAAACCGATTGCAGATAATTGCAAGTGTCTGTCCCAATATAAATGCATTCTAAAGGTACATTAAGAAAAATATCGATAACTACTAAAGAATCTTATGAATTTGAGTTTGTTGGTCGGACATTATATATTTCATTAGAAAAATAACTCATTGTTTAGTGTTCGTTCAAACAAAACTGGGAATCGGTGTTACTGCCAGAACTGCTAGACAAGCACCATAAAACCCCACATCCCAATTTTTTCAGTTTTAAAAAAGTTTTGTGTTGAAAGATTTAACTGCGCCTTTACATCCGACATTCGGGTCAAAAGAACGCGAAAATAGCTGATATTTATAATTAATAAATGCAGTACAGTATGATCAACCTTTTATTTCAGCTCCGCTTCCTCTTATTAGATTTGGAATAATACAAAGGGAGGTGCCCCTAGAATATTTGGTTTGAATTGTAGTTTAAAGTTCAAAATTAATAATATAATGCTAATATAATTCATTTCGTTACAGCCCACTTTAGACGTCGAACTTCCCATGTAACGAATACTACAAAGATCTTTTTCATAATTCCTTTAGTTTTTCTATAAGGGCATTTGCACACCTCTCTTAACCCTTTCACTGCCCTTGACGTATGAGTTTTTTGAGGGATATTTTAAGAATAATCGATTTGTAGGATTTTTTGATTCCATAGAGTAACCATAGAAACTTTCGCTGTTTTACAGTACTGAGGGCTCAAGCCTTTCGGTTATCAATGACGCTGCTCAAAGTCTCGACAACCTGGATTTTTTTGAAATTTTTATACCCTTTTTTGCCTTTGGTTCCTAGTGGATGAGCATCATCAGGCCTGAAGGTAGCAGAGAGCTTGCTTGCCGTAAGAATTCAGCAAGGTGCAACACTTCGTGCGAATTTTAGCTCGTATCTTTGACTGGGAGAATGAATGGCGCCTTACGAAGTTTGCTTCGAAGCTCGTCCAAAGGCAATTTCTCGGACCTGCCATGACATTTTTGGAAGTTGTGACGATCAAGGAACACAACAAGCGCGAAATTTCGGCAGAATTTGCTATAAAATATAAAAGAGGGGGGGAGGGGGAATGGGGTTGTCGCGTAGAGCAGTAATTACCCAGAATGCATTTCAGGCGTAAAAGTCGAAAAGCAGGAGCTTGCAAATAGGTGATATTGAAATGGCCGCAGCTAGGTCAGTGAATAGAAAAAAGGTCAAAGTGTTCATGAGACTACAGGACTAGGACTAAATTTTGTCGTGAATGCTGTTTAGTTTGCTAAAAATGATTTGTTGAAAAAACTCGAGGTCAAAAAAGTGTGATTTTCACTGTCGAAAAATGAGCCCAAAATGGTGATTTTCGCCATTCCTTGATTTCAACTGACGACTTTTTGCAGAAATCACCCATTGTTTCAGAAAACTTGATTATGAAAAGTTGATTCCCTTCCTATAGTATGCTTTAGATCCATAGTTGAGTTTCAATTGTCTTGTTTTAGAAAGAAGTGATTTATAAAACGAATAGCCTTGTTTATGGCACGAACTGTCGCCTATGGCAGTGAAGGGGTTAAGCCAACCACCAGTTGTCAATATGAACTCCAGAAATGAAAACAGCATCTCAATATTGGTAAGAAGGCGAAGTTCCAGCTCGTTTCCGTCTTTGACTAACAATGAGGTGCTCTTTTCAGTGCAGGAGTTCATTTTGACGCTGTTACTTGGTTGGAGGTGGATCTCATGACCTCTAAGTGGTAATGGCCAGGTAACCCCAATGTTGGTACTATCAGAGGAATTAATACATCTGAATAAGGAAATTAGAAAATGATTCTGGTAGAAGAGGTACCATGACGCCATAATCCCGATTTACACGGTACAACTTTTCCTACAACTGTCCCATGCAATCTGCTGACGCCATGCTCACAACACCTTATATAACCTGCTGATAACTGTCGTGTACAAAAAAGTTGCAGCATTTTAAAACATGTTTTAAAACCTCACGACAATCGTAAGTCATGGCGTCAGCAGACTGCATGAGAGAGTTGTAGGAAAAGGTTGTAAATCGGCCTGTGTCAGGAAACGTCTGTTATGTAGCCTTCCTTGATGTTATTACAATCTTCACGAGAAAAGTACATGTGGAGCTAGACCAAGGTCTTAAAGGGATTCGCGCATAAAACCAACGGTTTCCATAGTGATGCTTATAAATAGATCTAATTCTTCGTCATACGTATAATAATATAATGGCTGTGAATGTCATCTTGTTTGAAGTTAGTGAATTAATGAGGTATCCGTATACTGTTATACAGACATAGTCAAATGTTGTGACCATTAGTTCGATATTTTTTGCTGAAAACAATGGTGACTGTCCTTTTCACCACAATGCTTTGCAAATACAATTTCTGCCTTCTTGTAAACAACGGTGGATGTCTTTTTCTTGTCACAATGCTTTGCGCTGAAGAGAAGCACAATCCCTGCAACACTGAAAACAATGGGTTCTGTCGTTTGGACCATAATGCTTTGCGCTGAAGAGAAGCACAATTCCTGCCATAATGAAAATACTGGGGTCTGTCGTTTGGAGGCAAATACGAGACCGCTTTAACTAATTCGGTAACTGAGCGCAAAGCTGTTGTCAGAATGAATGTTTTCTGTGCGTTGAGAAAACTTTGATTCAATGCATTGAATCAAAGCACATATTTTAGCAAGTATAAATTATTAAAAAGAAAAACAAAAAATGAACAAAACAAAAACAAAAAAAAAAAAAGAAAAGAAATGGGTGGTCACACAACTGATGTCATATTATTGGTTACTTTCTGCTTGACCTTGACTGCGCTGTGAGCGAGGTATTCAAGCCCTTGTGATAACACGAATTGAATGCTGCTTCATAACTGACCAGTTCCTACTGATCCCATCCCGTGTGGAATAGCGGGATAGCCGAGAGATCCTGGTACATTTAATTTCTTCCCATCCTCCAATCTTAAGGCCGATGTCATGACAACACCGCTGACGTGCCTCTAAGATAATAAGTCGGATGCTTTCCCTTTTCAAGCAGATCCTGGAAAAAAATATTTAGAGATTTAGAATCTTTGATACAATTTTCTAAAAGGCAAGGTTGTATTTGTGGGATCATAAACCCTTCAATGATCTTCCTTTTCCAGTATCCTTGCAATGGGAATAGAATTTTCTATTGGAATTTGTGTAGTTGTGTTTAGCCAAGAGGCGTGCCGCTGGCTCTGAGGTATGTGATGGATTGGAGTATTCAACGATACGAACTTCTAGGTTTCATGTCTCGCCAATATATTAAAAAACTTAATAAAACATTCTTCTAAAAATCCTAATAAAACATCACTTGATATATTCACATCACTTACATGTTGTAAAACGGTCCAGTCCTTTTTATTTGGTTCTGTGTTGGTTATTTCAGCAGCCTTCGCTTGAAAATCCGACTTTTTGACGCTGTAATTAGTTTCAAACATATCGAGCAACACCTCTCTGTACTAAAAAGAAAATACACGGCAAAAACAAGACTTTAAGAATAGAAAACGAGACGCTCTACGGGCATTCACTGGGCTACCTGTGATCGATTGCACAAGATTTGTGTTGCTGCGCACGAAAAAGAAAGAGGGAGAAACAAACTAAATTACTCATTTTTTGCGGACTTATAACAGGTAGCTTAATACTGCTGTGGGCCATATGCATTAACAGACCACTAAGGAGCAGTTTCAAAATAAACTCCAGAAATGAAAAGAGCACCTCACTATTAGTTAAAAAGATATCATCAAGTATAAAATTATTTTATAAAGATTTGAATGAAAAAATGCGTTGGATGGCAAGAAACTTCATCATTTTACCAGAGACAGTGAGGCGCTCTTTTCATTCTGGAGTTGATTTTGACACTGCTGTTTGGTTTAAGGGAGTAAAGATCACGTGAATTCTTAGTGCAGAAGGACTATTTGCATTAAAGTGTGCGCCATGCACTTTGTTTTAGACGGCGAGACGTATTTACTGAACTTGCCACGGGTAGCCCAGTAATAAAAAGAACATTCTTATCCAATCCTATTTCAGCAAACCTAATTTAATTTCATATGAAACAGAAAGAATGGCTGGTAGGTATCTATATTATAAGGAGACCGTGAGTAGCTACTCATGGTCTCCTGGTATTATATCTATCGTCATGTTACCTTATCAATCGAACTATCTCCTATTGTCCTGAATGCAAAGAATCTTCTTGCTTGAGCATCTTTAAGTAGAGGAGCCGTAGGCCACTAAAACAACACAAGACAATAAATTGAACTCCCAGTTCAGGATTCGTTCTCTTTTCAAGTTTCTAAATTCCATGACTTTTCAAGGCCCTAAACAAAAATTAAGGACTTTCCAGGCCTGGAAAACTAAAATACATGTAAGAAATTCCATGACTTTCCAGGTTTTCCATGATCCGTAACGAACCCTGCCAGTTTTGGGGGGAAGCGAAATTGTCAGATTTTTATAAGAACTTCATTCCCAAAAATGTGAATATTCTACTACCACCCAACTGTGCTGTGTTGTGCTACTATATATTTATGGGTTTAGAATTTCACATTTTTGTGTCATCTTCAAAATTCGGTGCGGGAGCACTCGCCGCATACTGCTTCGCGCATTTTCTTCGCATATTTATGTCAAATATTTTGCTGAAAAACTTTACATGTCATTTCACTTTATTTGCAGAATGACAAAATTTCTCAGTATAGACTGACTTGGGGAAGCAAGGATGTCATGTGAGTGGAGTTGTTTGTTGGTTCTCTCCCACTCATCGAGTGTTTTTCTCCAGGTTCTCCAGTTTTCCTCCATCCGCAAAAATCAACTTCTAAATTCCAATTCGATCTAGGATATATTCTCAATAGGGCTAACCTCTGTCCCCTTTCTCACTATAGTGCTATAAAATTGCTATTTTATATTTTATGTTTTTTAAAATGTTTTTATAAGGCTTTCCATATATGTGTACATATGGGAGACCACACTACAGAGTGAGGCTCCAAACACGTATGGTTCATTGGGCCTACGATTTAAAGTCCTTATCCGAGAAGGCTTGAAAGTCTAACCATTTGCAGATGTTATTACAAAGACAGCACTTTCACCTCAGTTATTTTAAGACCCTGAGTATTGAGTATTGAGTGTCTTACCTTTATTTTAACTTCCTGAGCACCCGTAGAAAATATAACATCTTCAAGAAGAGCATCTGATACACCAGAACACAGTACATCTCCTACATCACAGGCTGTAAAAGGGAATATAGTAAAGAGGGCGCCTTATATAACAATTGTAAAAGTACACATTGAACCTAAAAATGTCATTCCGATCGAGTTCCAAGCTTCAATCATCTTCCTTTTTTCCGAATCCCGCTCTCTTTTTTCTTTTGATAACGTGAGTTATACCATTTATCGAAAGTCAGAGTGTCCCGCTCCTTTTGGTTGATAGACACGTGTACCATTTATCGGAAGTCAAAGTTTCCCGCTCTTTTCGGTTGGTAGACGCGTGTACCATTTATCGGAAGTCAACGCTTCCCGCTCTTTTTGGTTGGTAGATGCGTGTACCATTTATCGGAAGTCAAAGTTTTCCACTCCTTTTGGTTGGCAGACGCGAAAGCAATACATTAAAGAAACAAAAAATATCCAATCAGATGAATTGTCAGGGTTGTAATCGTAAATAGCTATTAAACGAAAATTCTTAGTTTTCTCCCATTCCTCTGTGATTAAAATGAAAAGCGCATGACAGCCATGTTGGTGCACTTAACAATAGAGGCTAATGAGAAATCTTTTGTCAGCTGTGCACAAGCAAGGCGATTGTGACGACATATGAAAACCAAGAATAGTTAGTCTTTGAGACGAGGACATTTTTTTGTTTTTAATTTTATGTCTTCCAGGCTTACCTGTTTGTTTAAGTAATAAAAGTCTTTTAAACTCTTTAAAATTCAGAACAGTTCTTTGAAGTTTTTCGCAAACAAAATCCTGTAATTTCTTAAAGGCTTCCTCAAAGAATTCACTATCTTCTGATAAAGGAGCGATTGGTGACACTCCGTCCATTGGTTCGTCTCGCGTCACCCCCTTACAGTCGACCTCCATTGGAGAAACGCTCCTTGCTAATTCAGTATCATTGCCATTCATATCTGATGCAACTGGTTCCGCCATTACATGGTTAGCAGTTGCTTTTGAGACTTTTGAACTTTTCTTGGTATCGGAGCCATGAACAGAATCTTCAAGAAAGCGAATGAAGTTAAAATTTTGCTAACTGAATGGAACAACATCACAATTTAGTTTGCCCAAAAGAATAACATCTTTTAATAGATTCGCAGACTTTTAGCACGATATTTTGGCTGCAAAATATTCATGATGATGCTACACCGGTCGATTTGCAACGACGACTTTCCACGCAACAATGTTCTGAATGGTTGTTAAAAATCCCTTCGTATAGAGCGTTTTCATTCAATCCCTGGAGAATTAAATGACAATGGCGGCCATTGGTGTACCTCGTGTAACAATAGAAGCTAATGAGGAATGCTTTGTTTGAGGTACACCAACATGGCCGTCATGACGTCACATGAAAACGCTCTATAACATCACCTTAATGGAGTAAAAATTGGTCCCCATGAAAAAATAAGAGAACGACTTTCAAAAAATAAACTTCATTATTCAGATACGTAAGTAGTAAGAATTAAAGAGAAATTCAAATGGAAATTTTGATATCAACTAATCGTACGGATGGCGGAACCAAAGAATTTTTTTTTGTTACTGCTTTGGAATTGAATTTTGCGCAAATGAGAAAGAAATCAATTCCCCAAGGGAAAGAGATGTCAAAGCTCTGTCATCCAAAATGCGGCTGCCGTAACTTGACGGTGCAAATCCTCTATTTGCATGGGAATCAAATATTTGGCAGACGTACCCGTAGCTAAAGTTTTCTTCTGATCAAATCCTTTTTCGTGTAATTTGCTTGAATTGAGCTGAGAAGCCAGCCTGAAAAGAAAGAGATATTTTAGGGTTAAAAATGACGACGACGAACGACGACGACAAAATGAGAAACAATTCTTACAGCTCTCGTTTGTTTTCCCAAAACGTGTTTTGTTGTTTAACCACGTCAGGATGTCTAAAGATAAAGCCAAAGAGAATTAATAAACTACTGCATATAGAGCTACTTAAATACAACTCTTTAAGACAGTTTAATACTATTCTTACTTGTGTATAAATTCTGTGTCACAGGGCAGAATGAATTCCCAGCCTTGTGCTACTCTCATCCGTGCCATCTGAAAAAATATTGCGTGAGAACAACACTAGAGCTAAGACAACCGCTGTTCTCATTGGATCTTGCAAGCAAGCAAGCAAGCAAGCAAGCAAGACCTTACATACTTACTTGTTCTAATATTTCTTTAGTGTCATCATTAGGTAGCTGTAATGTAATCAAGAGAAGGAGGATTAGGTTCTACCCTAAATAACATAGCACTTATTTTACAGCATTCCACAAAAACTGTCAAGAAACAATCAAACTAGCTGGCTCCCTTTCGTCCCTTGAAGGTACTGGGCATTGCATTCAAATTTTGATCCTTTCGGTTGAGGATATCAATTTTTTATTCTGACCCCAAGACTTCCACTCAACTCTTATACTCCCTGAAAAATAGTCAATTTTGGAAATCCTTGTTATATACCTTTGTAACAGTTGCTATGTCTTTTCTCACCACGACTCTACTCTGAGTAAACCTCCACATCTTATAAAGGGAACAAAATAAAGACAATCAGTATAATAAAATGACTACTGACTAACTACTGTAAAATAGCTTTTATATAAAAGAAAGCTAGTGATTAATCTGGGTGTGAGTTGCGTCGAAGCATAATACATAGAATCGATGGATGGTTGTAGGTAATTTGAAACCACCGGGAATATACTTAACTGACGATGCGGACGTTAGTCCTTCGTTGGAGTACTTACAGTTAAGTATACAGTACTCGTTTTTTATTCACGGTGTTTCAAATTACTTACAACCCATCCATCGATAATATACATTGAAGTTTGGGAACAATGTTTTCTGACTGAAAACATCTTGGAAAAAGAATTATCAGATAGATAAATCGTTCATTAAAATTTTGCCTTGTAATCTAAAGACTGAATTACGCAATACAAATAATTGAATATAATACTACAATTGAATATAATACTACAATTAAAATAGAAACATACAATTAACGAATGTGCATGCAATTAATTTTAAGAAGAGTTGAGTCTCTGCGCATAATGAATGAAAAAGTTCCTAAAAGAGTTCCTAAAACGTTAATTTAAGTTATTCCCAAATATTCGTTTCCCGAATTCAATGGAGTGACCAGATGGGGATGAATGTTTTCATAGATTTTATGCATTTATCAAGCTCCGCCTCATCTTGGAACTATTGCTTCGTGGTACTGCAGCGAATTGGGTAAGGTGTATTCGTCGTTTGAACGTTACGTTATCGCGGCCATTTTGGTGGTATTTAACAACAGATTTCTCACTAGCTTCTTTTGTTCCTACCACCATGGCCGCTGTGCCTTTGTCTTTTGATTCCCTTGGGAATGATTGCAAACCATCAATTAAGGTCTTAAACAAAAGACAAGGTTTTTCCATGACAAACGTAGGTGTGAATAGAAATTGTTTAAATTCATTCATTCATTGCTGACAATATCGAATACATTGTTACAGCAAGCGTGAACCTTAAGACAGTGTACTTACAATGTAATCTCTACCTCTACAGAGTATTTCTGATGATATACCACTGTTAGGGCTCACAGTATTCTCTGGATATAAAACCTCACTAAAATAAAAACAGGATTTATTATAACGATACACCGGATGCATGTATTGGCCAGTAAAGAACTCACGTCAGTCTTTAACCCTTAAAATATTCAAACTGAGTGCACAGCATTGAAAAAACGACGTACCAGGTAAGTTGATCAAGTTCCTCGAAAAGAATAAGCCAGTTCGTAGTTTAAGAATCGCTTTCAGTGCACATGCTATTTTATCCCGAATTTCTCACCTTTTGTTTAATTCAGAACAAAAGAAGGTTTAAACAAAAGAAGGTGAGAAATTCGGGATAAAATCGCATGTGCACTGAAAACGATTTTTAAACTACGAACTGGCTTATTATGAGTCAATTACTTTGGTTAGCATTGGTAATGACCTTTAAGCCATATACAATGGGAAATGCTTCTCAAAATATAATGTAAATCCTCTACTCTGAATTGGTTGACCTTGAGTTTGTTCTGAATATCAACTCAGCTGACATGTACACGTGTTTTCCACAAAATAAGTAAATAAATAAATAAATAAACAAACAAACAAATAAATAAATAAATAAATAAAAGAAAAAATTTAAAAAGCACTTTAAGGTCCCAATTTGACAAAGTGAATTACATTTTCAAAGAAAAGAGAATAAAAACAATTTCTAAAAAATTATCTAATTAGTTGAAAAAATGAAATGGTAGCGCATTCCAGCATGAAAATCATGCTGCAAAGCCTGTTACAGCAGGCTGATGAGCCAATCAGCTTCCAGTATCCCATACTTTACACGAAGTTGGAATATTTAATCTCTACCCTCAAATCTAATCCTCTCTAATCTCAAATTCAAACTCTACCCTCTTTTAGTATGAAACATCAGTTAAGAATACTTATTTTTATTCAGTGTTTCAATTCACTAATTTGTTACAATAAATATCGTAAGTTTACAATAAAGCAGTTTTCATGTGAGTGGGAAAGAAATGACATCCTGATTCTTTAATGGCTTCCCTTTGGTCCAATCAGAAAGCTAGAAAACAGACACCATCCATTCACAATGCTTGAATACAGAAGCCATTTAAGAGTCACAGTACTGTACGTTTCCCACTTATTCAAAAACTGCTGTATTAATCAAAAATGAAAGAGCACACACTAAGAAGGAAAAAAAACCGGACCAAAGTTTTGACTGACCTTTTCACAACCCAACAGCCCTGGACAAGAACGCCAAACTGTTGTACACATTTTAAGACAGCAGCCTCTTTACCAACAGGAGATAATAGGGTAGTAAGCTGGGAAAAACTCATCACTTTAGCTGTTAAAACAAACATGAAATGCATTTGTAAATGGGATTTTTATAGTGCACAAGCACAGTGTTGTTGTCATTGTCGTTGTGAAACCATTTCAAAAGAACTCTTACCATTTCTCAGAAGAGCTTTAACTTGATCTGGTAAATCCATAGTCCTTAGCTGTGTCATTGACAAAACATTCCTAGGCATCTTAGATGGTAGAGTACTGATGATTACAAACAACAAAGGATTAAGAGAATCGTAAATAAACCATTTTAGAAACAATAAGCAGTTATCACATGAGGCTGAGTATCAGGCTTCGGCAGATACATGTAACAGCTACCTTTATCTGCATAATTCTTCATGTCATATGATAGCCAAATCTAATAATCGTTTTATTTTATTTTATTTTTTTTCAAAATATATTTGTAACATAAGTATGATTAACCTTGCTTTATTCATTAAATCATTTTTGTACAGGGTGTTTAAGTATCACACAAGAAGGAGTAAGCAAGTACGCCGTGTGGGATGGGCTCAAAAGACGTGTAAGGCATATAGCGTAATAGGTAAATTACGAGCCCTGAACGTGTAATGACAGAAGAAGACTGCACTAAGGCCTTT
>JANTNT010093873.1:0-11268 GCA_024752375.1 Entacmaea quadricolor
CTCAGATGCAGGTCTCAGATGCAGGTCTCAGATGCAGGCCTCAGATGCAGGTCTCAGATGCAGGCCTCAGATGCAGGTCTCAGATGCAGGCCTCAGATGCAGGCCTCAGATTTAGGTCTCAGATGCATGTTTCAGATGCAGGTCTTAGATTCAGGTCTCAGATGCAGGTCTCAGATGCAGGCCTCCCTTTCTCAATTTGCAGCATTTGATTACTAATCCTTGGCCTTGCTAAGACTGTCCTATGCTTTCTAATTGGGATAAGTTCTAAATCTTTTCCAGCTCGTAATTGAATAATCTAAAGTAGGTAGGTTTTTTTTTTTTTTTTGAGAGAGAGAGAGAGAGAGAGAGAGAGAGAGAGAGAGAGAGAGAGGATTTGCCCTATTCAGGGACGGATCCAGCATTTTTAAAGAGGGGATGACTTATATGGCAAAACGGTACACGCACGCAAATACCACAGGAAACCCATAAAAGGCGGGAAAAAGGCGAAAAAATGGTAGAAAGGGGGAGTGACTAGTCACCCCCTTTACCACCCCTAGATCCGCGCATGCTATTAGTCGTTATAAAATAACTACGATGTAGCGCGCACTCTGATTGGTCGAGACGCGTGCTATAAATCAGCACACAGCATGGTAGCACGGACAACCTTGATTTGTATTTTATAAAAGAAATGAAATACTCATCCGCTGTGCTGTGTGCAGATTTAAAGCACTTTGGAATTTATCAGAACACTCGTCAAGTTATGAGAAGGACTCCGCTTCGTGTCGTGCTTTACAACACTTCGCTCATGTTCTGATAAATCCCCGCGGCTTTAAATCTGCACACAGCACGCGCACTCGCTTTTTATTTCTTCATTAAAAACTTCACTTTTCCCAATAGTATTCCAATATTTGATAGTCTCAATTTTATTTGTGCATGTTTCATTCATGCGAATGATTGTGTATACGCTAAATAGATTGTCTATGTTTAAATTGCGCTAATGTATTTCCTTTTTTCGGTGAATGATTGTCAATAAATGCATTTGTTTGTCAACTGGCGTTAGTGAATGTCTAAAGGTGCAACTGTTTGTCGATGTGTTGAATGTTAATACATATTTAAATGTCATTATTGAATGTTTGTTCCGCGCTGATGACATTTATTATAGTGTTAGTGAAAGTATATCCTATTTAATGGAACAACTATTGGCATGAATGGATATTTTCTGTTAATGAACAGCAAAAGGTGTATATAAAGAACGAGAGGGCGTGTTTTGTTCGGTTTTTTTGTCGGCTGATAAAGATGCTAGGCACATTTTAAAACTAAGAGTTTTAAATAATAGTGCTTTACCGCCGATAACTTATTGTTTTGTGCATGCGTATTGATCTTTATCGGAGTGAAAATATCGGTCATGTGACCGAAATAGACAACACTGATAGGATTGATAGTTCATTAATAATGCATGAATGTCAGATAACTTTAAAAGCGATGTAAAGAAATGATGCATGCCTCTAAAAAAAAGTCCTATCTGCTCCCCTGTGTTAATCTAACGTCTGATCCAAAATGTTACCTTGCTGGTGAATTTTTACACTAAACATTGAAAATCTTTATGCCCCCCTAGCTTTATAGGCGACAAAAATTGGGAAGGAAGCGGATGTACAATTTGATTGATATAAATATATTTTGGCAGGAGACTTGAGCGACACGGAGTTGTACTGTGGCAAGAAGAAACCTTTTTACATCATTTACAGAAGAATAAGACGTTTAGAAATAACATTCATGGTCAATGGCGATGGACAGGTGGATCGTGGGTTTATCTTAGGTTATATACAGTATCCTGACTCGTATAAAAGTAAGTATTCGTGCAGTGGCTAACGTCGGACCGTTCCGCTTTAATTAAGGTATTTCCGAAGAAATAAAACCGCACATGGAATTTTCATAAAACTTCCCACAGTAGTAATTTTTGAGTTGTTTATCAACGAAATGAAATAAAAAATGGGGGTTACCGTGTTCGTTTTTGCACAACAATTTTAAAGTACACTATCTTTTGCGTCTTGGGACTTAAACATTCGAATGTCGAAATTCTTGGATCTGAAGGTTGTTAGCTCTCTGAAGTGAACTCATTTGCACTCTTTGCATAATCTAGCTAATATGATGCCGTATAAATTGACATGAAAATGCAGATGTTAAGAAAAAAAAGGCAAAATTTGATGTAGTATATATGTGCCCTCCTAGCAGCGTGAAAACAGCTATCAACTCGACTCGTTTAAGAAAATCTCTAAAAATCTGGAATCTTTCCAGAAAACCTTATTTTCGTTGATTTGAATAAATAAGAAACATAGATGCCCGTATTCGCTTTTGCGTTATTGCCTTTTAAAAGAGTAAATCTGAGCTTAATTGCTTCGGTGGCCGAGGGTGGACTGGGGCGAGTTCTTAAAAAATCTCCATTTATCGTTTCAAAGATTAGAAAAATGTTCCAAATTGCGTACATGTATTATAAAGATTTTACTTGTACTTTGAGTGAAAATCTCGCAAAACCGTAATTTTGTTTGTTTGTTTTTTTATCCATGCGCAGTAAATTAAAGTGCGCAGTGCAAAACTACGGAATTAACTTAGTGCGAATTTACGTTACGTCACAGCCGCCATGTTGGTTACCGATAACAAAGCATTCCTGACTAGCTATATAGTTTTGCTTGTTATTTTAACCAACATACCCCCCGGAAGGAGACTTCCGGATGGTAAAAATGTTACTAAAGGTCCTGGGAGTCAGGGAAAAGACATTATTCTTGGGGATATACTAGAAATATACAATGGAAACCGGCATAGAAATCATGGGGATCTTTCCAAAATTGACCGCTGTCCAAGGGGCAAAGAATCAAGTGGGGATCTTGGGATATGAATAGAAAAATTGGTATCCTCAACCGGGGGTTCCACAATTTAAATTCAATGGCCTATTCCTTGCGAATGACGAAAGGAATACGTTATGTTGTTATACGTTATGTGGTCACCGCCAGAGTTTCTTTACCGGCGCCCTAACAAACTGAGCCATCCGGATGGCGGTCAAGGAAAAGTAGTGACGTAAGTCGACTCACCGCTGTGATTACAAAGGATCGTGGGGTTAGTTGACCTTCACTGCAACCCTCACTACATGCATTGACGTCGGAGTGAACATCGAACTGTGACGGAGGAGCTTCACGCCGAAGAGCTTTGAAGGGCGGGGTACGTGTCCCTAATCCCATTCCCAGCTAAAATTTGATCAAAACCAGTCCAGTATTTTTTAAGAAATCCCATTACAATTCAGTAGTTTGCCATTCCCAGTGGCTAAATCCTTATTTCAGCAAACTATATCCCGTTTTCCTAGCCTAAATTTAGGCAAATCCAAGTTCTCGATCATTTTACACCTTTTAATTGGACCTTCACTCATGGCGAGTGAAGGATTAAAAAAAAGTAATAGTTTTATTTTACTTTTAAAATTCTATATTCTTTAGTTTCAGCTTTAAGCGTTTTTATGAGATGGATTTTAATTGCCGTCTTTCTGGCGGGAGGAATTGTTCTATCTACGACCGTCTCACTTGTTTCTTTCGCGGTGAAAAAATATCAGAAGAGGAACCACAAGCAAGCACAGTCCTTCAGGTAATATAGAGCGTTTTCATGTGACGTCATGGCGGCCATGTTGGTGTACCTCAAACAAAGCATTCCTCATTAGCTTCTATTGTTACACGAAGTACACCAACATGGCCGCCACTGTCATTTAATTCTCCAGGGATTGAATGAAAACGCTCTATAGCCATAGTGTAGCAACAGGTTTTAAAGTTAGGTGTAGGGGGGCACTGCAAGAGACCAAAGGCAATTGCAGTTTCAGAATGGTTGGTTATTAATAGGTCTGTGAGTTAATATAAAAAAATATTGGGTGAAACAAAAATTCGCCTGGCAATTTTCACTCGAACAATATTTCTTTTTAATTTACCAAACAACAATATGACAATCTTTTAATCTAAAGTCTGAAGTTTCGTGAAAATCGTAGGATTTTATCGCGAACAACACAAAATGTAAAAACACCACTGTAACAAAATCGGGCTGTGACGGCAAATGAGGCTCAAATATTAAATTCGGAATACACCTTTAAAAGCCTATTATAATTGAGCTACTACACTGTGCTTATTTCATGATTATTCGAGGGATTTCGACGCGACACGAGCGAGTTAAAAAGAATCCAAAATCCCCGGGCAATTATGTTCGAGCCACCTTAAGCTCTTCTCCTCACCTCCTGCAAGCGGTCGGGGGTACAATATACGTGATTTATTTTATACTGATTTATGATCGCAATCAATCGGATAGCTTTAACTTGAATGCATATGCGCCAGTATAATCGTAAATACAATTCTCAACTGAGTTAAATATTATAGTACGACTACTGTAAACGGTGTCAATTAGACAATGAGAAACAATCAAGAATTACATTGAAAACCGTTCCAACTTTATCCTATTTTAGCCAATCAGGAACAAGTAAAAAACCAAGATCTTAATAATGTCTGACAAACAATTTTGATGTTATCAAGAGACCGTGTGGGAATGAAACATTGTGATTGGCGGACTATAAGATCTTCCATGATTGGCACAGGTTTTAACTCTTAAATCTTATTTGTTCTCGTTGAATAAGTGGTCCCGGTTAGAGTAGTCGTGTTATAAATCTCACTTGGAGTCAGTCGAGGCCCGTTCAATAATCCAGTAGACGGATGGCCAAGGTGGACATGGCAAATGTGAAGTAGCCTTGTTGCCGTCTGACAGACTTTCATGATTGTATTGTGTTGTGTTGTGTTGTGTTTTATTTTACTTTACCTTACCTTTACCTTTACCTTTACCTTTACCTTATTTTATTTTATTTTATTTTATTTTACAGAATAATATGGCGAAGACGAGCTACAGATTCAAGTTGTGATCATGAAATTGTTGTTTCTGCTTGTTAAAACATTTCTGCTGCTGATGCTGTTGTTCCTGCTGTTGTTGTTGTTGTTGAAGTTGTATAGTTTCAGTTTAGAAGTTGAAAATAAAATTCTAAGCAAGGCTTGTTTTGTTCTCTATGGGTACGATTTTTTTCTTTTTTCTTTTTGTTTTATATTGAACGCAAGCAAAGCATCGCAAAATTTTGAGTATATTAGCATATAGTGTTTACCATTTACTCGGAAAATCCGGTTAGAAAATCGGTTCCTGTCAAATTGAGAAATAGTACAGATATTTCCGCATTTATTTTAAAATTCAGTTGCGTTGGACTGGAACCCAGACTGACGACGAGAGAGCCCACCAAGTAGATTATGGAAGTTTCGGAAAATCTGTAAATGGTAAGAAAATTTCAGTCGGTTTAATTTATTCCATCCGGAATTTCAGGACAACTTCAGAGGTTCACCCACAATTTCCAAATGACATTCGAAACGTTTGTAAACCATTTGCATCCTAACCAGAATTTCCAGATTGTATTAGCCTAATTAGCCTCCCTTCTTTCCATTAAATAATTCAGACATTGCCCCCCCATTTTTGGTGTATTTCTTTACACTCTGCTCCCCTCCTGTTTTTGAAACCCTTCTGATAAATATTACACAATCCCTAAACGCTAGATTTCCGCGGAGGGGTTCAATCCTATACTCTGCGGCTTTTGGCGAAATAAAATAATAGAAAGAACAGAGCAAGACGTTATTAAATTAACTAAAATCATCCAAATCAAATTGGAGAATCAATCAAACCTATGTTTGAAGGGATCTGGACACTTTATTTGTGAATTCCCGTATATTTTGATCGATGCGCTATCAGAAGGGTGCCTAAGGAGTCTGGATCGAACTTGTAGTGTAAACACAGGGAGCCCAAGCTAACTATATGTCTGATGTATTGAAAATTTTAAAATTTCTTAAAACAGTTTTTAACCATTCATATTTTGGAAACAGCTAAAAGAAATATAAATCTTTAACCTTTTGCTTTTTTAAAATTAAAATTATTATTATTAATTTTAAGAATTTTTAAATTTTCTTAATAAAAAACATCTATTACATAGCTTGGGCTGCCTGTGGTACACATTCCAGGAAACATCGAAACCTCGCTTCCGTTCATAAATGAGAGAATCTAAGTCGAATGGGACTTTGATAACTTACATCTGATATTCTCCTGTTTTTAATCGTCATTTATTAAAAGGCAAGTGTTGCCTTGCAATAATATACCGTTCTATCATGTTTAACTCATCTAATCTATCGAATGGGACATTTCTTTTGCTGTTGTTGGTTCAATTTGGAATCCAAGAAGCTGTCTTCACCAGTGCTGGTAATTTAGAATCTTTATAAGTTTCTTGTATAACTCTATTTTAGTTGATAATTCTTTTAATTATTACTAAATGAATGTTGTAGACGAATGAGTAAAAGAAATTTCAATAATATGATAAGATTCAAAAATCCTGGAAGCTATATTTAAGGCTAAGATCCAGATCATACTCTACTCATGTGCTTAACCTAACAATCAGGGACTACATGAGAGACATGGGGGCTACAGCTTCCCCAACCAATAATTTAAGTCATTTTGAATTTCTTATTAGTAATTCATTGATCCGACATTAATTGTTCTACCTCCCTAGTTACTGTTGCTATGTTGGACGAGCTAAAATGTATTTTTGATATACAGCGAAGAACAGAAACTGATTGCTGAAAATTGTAAATTTCTGTGTTAGAAAAACTTCATTCTTACTAAAGGTACCTTAAGAAAAATACCGATAACTACTAAAGAATCTTATGAATTTGAGGTGTTGGTCGGACATTCTATATATATTCCACTGGGAAAACAACCCATTGTTTGGTGCCCATTCAAGCAAAGCTGGGGATCGGTGTATTAACTAGTGCCCTCTGAAGTTTTAGCCTTCAGATCCAAGTAGTCAATCCCCCAAATCCAATTAGCCAGCCTCTCAATCCCACCAAGGACCACCAGCCAGCCTCTCAATCCTCGAAGGACATGCAATCATGTAGCGATATTCTGATGCTAGATGTCTCAGTGTTGCAACATACAGGTCTACACCATGTTGATTGTCAGTTCAAAAATAACCAATAATCAAAGTCTATGCATGTGTGAATTGCCTACACATTAACAAGCCAAAGTGACCTTGACATCATTGATCATATGACGTCACAACATTGTTTCTACAACAGGGATTTCATTAGAAGCCGGCAACCGGCAAAGTCCGGCGTCTACTATCGATATCTGAGCCACCTACTTTTGCTATGCCATGTCCCAATTGTAAGTGTTAATGCCAGTTGTTATACAGCTACTACTAAGGTACCATCCATCTACTAGAAATTTTATTGAAATCCCTGCTACAATGAAACTAATTGTGAAAAACTATGGCTATTCTAAGCTCAACTAATAAGCACAGTATCCTGGTGGATGTGGAAACACAAGATTTTTACCTCTAAAAGATACTAGCTAAATAGCAACAAATTTAATACTGTTTTGCAGTTTTTATAGTATTGAAGACACAATTATTGAACACCTTGAAAAGTTAATGTTCTTATTGCTGTAATTCGAATCTCTGGTATCTTATTTTCTATAAAAGAAACACCCTAAAAGGTACCAGCTCAGTCTCTGGTAGTCCAATAAAATTTGAGACACCCTTAAAGGTACCAGATTGCTGTTTTGACCCATAAAAGGTATGACAAGCATGCCTGTCATTTTACAATGAGAGTTTCTCCCTGGGGTTAAAATGAGGCTATTTGTGAATATATACATATACATCTGTAATCAAGAAACCCAATGGTCTTTGACAAATTTGTAAAGGAACTACTGAAAACACTTTGATCCCATGTGATTTTTTATGTTCTTTTAACTTTGTTTTGACCTCCAGTTATGGTAGGGATTTAGGAACTGATGTCCTGATTGAGACAAATGTAGTCCTGCATTAATCACAATTAGCTATTTTAAGCACTGCACAATATACCCTGCACTGGACATTACTGGTTAACAACAGCCAACATATTGAAACTGTTTGCACATGATGTTCAGTGTTGTTGTGAAGCAGTACAAGTTATTGGACAAAGATGGAAACTTCTTGAACACAAACACTAATACTGGCAACAATATTGGGGATTGGTGGGAGCATTTACTTGGACCTTAAGTCTTTGCTGTGGACAACTATAAGAACCATAACAAAGGTTATGGATTTGAGTTTGTAGTTTACCTGTCCTAATCTGTAAATAAAGAGTATTGATTTATTGACTGAACCTTAGTAAATTGCAACACTTTATACAGCCCAGCCCAGTCCTGCACATATTTGACAAAAAATGTGGTCTGACATAAAAATTTAACTCAAAGTTCACAGTTTTTATGTCAGAGACAACATTTCTGTCAAGTATTGATGGCTCCTGACTGCAACTTTACAGCTGATACAATTCAGTTCAATTCAAATGAAATTCATTAAGCAACTCAGGGAAAATGCATAGGTTGTGTTTATTCCTATGATTGTCCTGTATTTTTACTTTCACTCAGTAAAGTTTATCTGAAATTATTTGATTCCCCTGAGAAATCAAGATTATCACAGCTGCTGTTAACATTGTATTGAACTTATAAATGTTAAGCATTTATTAATTAATTACCAGTGGAATTTGTTTGCAAAGGTGTGACATTTTTGGGAGATTGCTACAAACACTAGTTTTATGAATTTGGAATATGATCAGAGCAAGCCTGTAGGTCTTCTGTAATCTTCTTAACTGCAATTTAAGGCAGTGAAATATGAGAAACAAAAACATTCAACTTGTCGTGCAACATTGTTGCAAAGCAAGTTTGAAAATGATGTTTCTTGTATTACACCCCAATTATTCTACTTGTCATGCAACAAAAACATTTGTTGCAAGTTGGGAAAGTCACGGTGTATTCTGCACATTGACTGGACTTTAACCTGAAATATGCCATCTCTACGGGCCAATCAAACACAACTTTTATTAAAATGTTGTGTGACAAGTTGTATGTGTGATGAAAAACGAGCAAAAAATAGTAAATTTGTTGCGGAAAGTTTATCCATGATCTACTTTGCAAAACAAGTTTTCAGAACTTGCAACAAATGTTTTTTGTTGTGTGACAAGTTGGATAATTGGGGTGTAAAACGAGAAACATCATTTTCAAACTTGTTCTGCAACCTTGTGCGACAAGTTGGATGTTTTTGTTTCTCGTATTTCGCCGCCTTTAGATGTATTCACTTATAAACGTATTGAAGTAGACAGTTACAATGGACGATTCATTTAATATGAGGATTTTCAATTTTAAGAATGAAATTTTCAGAATATAATCTTTATTTTTAATTCATAGATGAGTCAAAGAGGGAATTTTTATTTGCCTCAAGAGTTGTCAATGAATACACAACATACAGTGATATGGAGGTTTTTGCCGTGTCAGTCCCAGAATTGACATCCAGAATGGAAATACACTTCACCATTGAGTCAGAGTCTTCAGTTTGCAAGCAGTCTTCAGTGGAAGTGTAAGTAATCAGTCATAATACCCCTTCCTTCTTCACTCCCTCTCTTCCTCTTTTCATTTATTCATTACTTCTTTCCCTTCTATCCTTCCATCCATCTTTCCATCCTTCCTTTCTTTGTTCCTTCCTTCCTTTCTTTGTTCCTTTGTTCATTCCTTTGATTATTCATTTGTTTGTTACTTTGATCGTTCCTTAATTTCCTTCCTTCATTGGTTTGTTTGTTTATTTGTTTGTTTGTTATTTCTTTCCTTCCTTTGTTCATTTGTTCATTCATTCCTTCCTTCGTTTTCCATTTGTTTGTTTGTTCGTTCCTTCATTTGCTCAATTGTTCATTCATTCTTTCCGTCCTTCATCCATCTGACATCTATGAATTTATTCATTTATTCCATAATTTTAAAGTCCTACCTTACCTAAAAGTAGCCTTAATTATTTCTCTATCCTTTTACTTTTTATATACAGATTCTAGCAGAGTGCGAGGGTGCAATTTTGCACTTTTGACCTAGAGTACATGTAAAATCACACCCAATGACACTATTTATTGTTTTCCACACCACAACTCTTTTTTCACATAATTTAAAAAAAGAAAACGCTTAGAGTTAATAATAAAAATTATGAATATGCCTTCAAAACCAAAATCACATTCCAAATTTGTTGCTTCCAGGGGGATTTCGAGAGTGAGTTCTTGATTTAAAACATGTATGCAAACAAAAATCACCAGCTGGTGTTCAGGACTTTGCAATTATTGGAAGAAGCTGGGTTTTAGTAAACTTCTGTTCTAAGAAAACTTAGGATTGGCTGAATTTTATCAGTTGTTGTCCAAACAGTGTTTTGATACATAAATTTTGGTGGAAAGGTGATCCTTTCTACATGATAATTTATACTAATTTGTATCATTACTATTCCAGTTTTTTGCACTATTTCCAAAAGAATTGCACTTTTTTGATTTTTCCCCTGCACTCTACCAGAATCACTGGATCATTAAGTACATAAAATTTTTGGATGGCAAATAAATAATTAAATAAATAAATAAATAAATAAAACACTGTTTATTTTTCAACCCAAATTGTTTTTTTTAAATAGATATTACCAGTATGGTGCACCCCCCTTGCCGCCTCATCAGACCTTCCCAAATGGGACATTCACAAAGAGATCCTTTGCTGGTAATAAAGTTCTAAGCACAGATACAAAGAGTCCATTGTTCTTCCAGGATGCTATGCCTGGCATATGGTACCTGGGTGTAATTGTACCAGTATCCAATGGAGTCAAGAGGAAAAGTGAACTGGTGAGTAGTATAAGATGTAACCCTGTGAATAATATTACTTTATTCCTCAAATTGCCATCATTAAAGGTTAGAAACTGATGCAAGTGGTTTACTGGTCAATACATGCTTACACTGGCTGTAGAATGAATGCGAAATCACATACAGCATATTAAGGCAATAGCTGAATGCTTTATGAAGTATTTTAAGCTATTCTACAGCTAGTAAATTTGATGTATTGGCTGGTAAAGTATGATGAGAAGTCTCTAACCCTTTTAACATTCCAAATGAGGGTACAACATTGAATGAACAAGATGTACATGTATTTAATGAACATAATGTACATGTATGAATGCTTTTTTATAAACTGTTAAAGTAAAAAGTAACAAGAAAGAAAAAATTTAAAAAGTATTTTAATGCTATAATTTGACATAAACAAACAAAAAAGCAAATAAATAAATAAATAAAAATAAATAAACAAACAAATAAACAAACAAATAAACAAACAAATAAACAAACAAATAAACAAACAAATAAACAAACA
>JANTNT010094095.1:0-11265 GCA_024752375.1 Entacmaea quadricolor
CTAGACCAATCGATGTTTAGCTATTCCATTTGACATGATAAGCTAGACCAATCGATGGTTAGCTATTCCATTTGACATGATAAGCTAGACCAATCGATGTTTAGCTATTCCATTTGACATGACAAGTTAAACCAATTGATGTTTAGCTATTCCATTCGACACCAATAGCTAAACCAATCAACCAATATGTATTTTCGGTGGTGTTGGCCGCCCATAGAATTGACTATTCGAACAGCCTACTTTATGGCCTTCCAAAGTACCAGATTGAGAAATTACAGAGACTACAGAACACAGCAGCACGTTTCGTATCCGTCACAAAGCGCACTGACCACATTCAACCAATTTTACAAAACCTTCATTGGCTCCCCATTGAATCACGAATAAAATTTAAGATCCTTCTCCTCACTTACAAAATCATTAATGGTATCGCTCCACACTACTTGTTATCATTAATACAGAGACACAATCCACAACGCGTCCTCCGTTCATCTATATCTTATGACTGCCTACTTGCACAACCTAAACACTCCAAAACCACCACATATGGCGATCGCTCTTTTACACAGTGTGCACCTAAACTCTGGAACTATATACCTAAAGATATTAGAACTGCACTAACTCTTGAAATGTTTAAAACTAAGCTAAAAACATACCTTTTCAAAGAAGCTTTTTCTAAATGACTGTACTTCTGTGATATACGTCACATAAACTGAATCAAACAATTTACTACCATTTGCAAGCAAGCGTTGAACGTGGAATTTTTTCCCGTTTGTTTACGTTTTGAAACGACTGGTTGTCTCGCCAATTAGTGCCTTTTTGGGCGAACAAGTCTGGAGTTTGAAGGGAAATCAAAGTTTCACACGCCTTGTCTATGAGTTCCGTTATCATAAACCAAATGTTTGCCGACTTACTGCTACTTTCAGTTAAGCGCGCCGCGCGCCGTTTTTTACTGCGCCGAACAACTTTCAAACTCGTAAGTTCCCACGCTCGAACACTAGTTTGACAGCCGACAAAATACATTGTTTCGGCGCGCGAACTTGTTCGAAACGGCGTGTGAACTTGACTTTCAAAACAAGTGAAAGATTGTTTTCCCGTCGCTTTGAATGATTTCGTCAGTTATTACTGTTCATGAATCCCAATCGAGGGTTTTTCCAGTCTCATAAGTACTTCCAGGTTCTCTAGGTTTCACATCTGCTTCAACTTCGATTCATACACGAACTGCAAAACAATCTTTCACTTGTTTTCAAATTCAAGTTGACGAGCAGTCTCGAACAAGTTCACGTGCCGAAAAAAAACTGTTTGGAGCGTAGGAACTGTTAAGTTTGAAAGTTGTTTGACCCTGTCAAAAACGGTGCGCGGCGCGCTCAACTGGAAATAGCAGTAAACAAGTTTTGTTCAGCGCATACAGTCAGATAGATTTGATTTTACTATTTACTGGCGTATCTTCATCGTTAATTCTAACGCACATTCTAAACACTCCATCTGTATTTGGCACAGCTTTTAAACATCTGATTGCATCTATGAGATCTCGATATTGTTTGTTTTGTTTATTGTTTATGACATTTAGGGATAGAATCCCAAGGAGAACTAACAATAGGACACGTAGTCCCTTACAAAGGTCAATCTCCTATGGGCCTACGATTTAAAGTCCTTATCCGAGAAGACTTGAAAGTCAAACCATTTGCAGATATCATTACAAAGGTAGCACTTTCTCCTCAGTTATTTTAAGACCCTGAGTGTTGGTCCGGCCGGGACTCGAACAACGGCCTCCCGCACAACAGACCGGCGCTTTGCCAACTGAGCGATCCTTGCGGCGGTATTGTATTCGAGCATTACTAGTATGAGCGCCAACCGACCGTCCATAAACAATCCAACTGCATTTCGCACCATATCTTAAACTCTTCCAAACAAAAGCAAGTGAATGTTTCTTTCGGTATAGATTGTACTTTACATCGTCAGAATGTTTTTCCATATAAAATTTTAATTTGAACTGACATCTTTTGAACTAGTAAAATCAAATCTATCTGACTGTACGAGCTGGACAAAACTTGTCTAAGGCGGCAAACTTTTGGTTTACGATAACAAAACTTCTAGACAAGGCGTGTGAAACTTTGATTTCCCTTCAAACTCTAGATGATATGCACGCCCAAAACGGCACTAATTGGCGAGACAACCAGTCGTTTCAAAACTAAACAAACGGAAAAAATTTCCACGCTCAACGCTTGCTTGCAAACGGTAGCATCATTTAAAACGTATATAATTTACTGTAAACGCGTAGAGATTTTTAAATGCGTCTAAAAACGTATTTTATTATTATTACTTCGTAAGCTCGCAAAGACACGCAAATTCGATAATTCGATAGAACTGAGGATATTATCCATTATTCTTTCATATACTGTTTTAGAAGGTTGACAACCATGCCTCAAGCTACTCGGCAGTATCGCTATAGGAGGTTGAGATGAAGTGAAGATTTGACTGGTGTGGGGGCAATGGTGGGGGTTTAGAACGGGATATGGCTGAAGTTGGGAAGATAACTTGTATATTTTTATTAAACGTAACTCGGGGATGGGGGAATTTGATGTTCATTCTTGCATTACTATGTGGGTTATTTACCAACATTTGTACAGCCCAATTGTCAAATTACCTACTACTACTACTGCTACTACTACTGCTACTGCTAATAATAATAATAATAATAATAATAATAAAAAATATTTACATAGCATAAACCAAATGCGCTTTACAATAAAATAATAAATACATTATATTCAATTTCAAGTATATTAGGACATGTTTAAATTTGAATGTAGACATGTTTCGACGTGAACTCACGTCATCTTCAAGTAAAAGTAAAACTGAGAGTGAATAATAAATGTATATATATGAGAACAACACGTGAAATACGTGAAAATATGTAAAGAACAATGAAAACACTAATGACCTATGAAGTAAAGAGAACTCTGGGGAAATAAGACCAGAGTTAATTATACATTTAAGGTTAGCTTAGCGTGAATTAGTTGTTGGTTAAGGCTCGGGCTTTCCCATTTGATATGCATATATTCAATTACATTTGAGAAAAAAAAAGGAAAAAAAACCTAAAATGATAAAAACAATGTAAAAGTATAATTCCCACCCTGTCCCAGGTGGGGGGTGGAGGTTTACTTTGACTAGCTGTGCATAAGTTCTTTGTGAACTTCTGAAGTAGCACTTGAACTTTGGAACATGGGAACAAACTTCAGAACCTAGTTGTCAAAAGTTATGTGAAATACACTGTAATGATTGACCACTTGAACTCATCAAACCAGGCAACCCATGCCAGTCTATTATAAACTCTCTAGTTTCAAAAAATTTATATTTTTCTAGATTAGTTATACCCTGCTTGCCAGAAGTTTCCTTAGGAGAGAAATAAGGAAACATTTGCCAAGCAGGGTAGATTTTTTATGATATTTTACATAACTTTAGTCTTACTAATAGCGATATAGGAGATTTTAATTTATACTCCTGATAAAACAAATATTTTAAGATGTCATGTAAGCATGATAAAGGTTTTGGTACAATGTGTACCAAACATGTATTATGTGCTGGTAATTACCATTTATCTCTCAAAATATTGGCCTTGTTCAAGTGAATGGCATTATGGATTCCTTATTTTATACTCTGCTAAAAGAGGCCAGTTTTTTGCCCCTCTGTGGAACTGAGGAATACAGATGGCAGGAAAAGACCTTTGCAAGCAGGGTACTTGTTTTAGGAATGCTTGTTTACAACTCTCCATCTTTGTAGTGATTTTCACTGGTGTTCCAACTTAACTTCAGTTGTGTACCTAACCATTATTTGGTTACCATTAAAGTTACTTGCCCCAGAAAAGCAGAGAACAACCCTAAGATATCAGTCAGGCATCATGTAGACTGGGTCTGCAACAGCTATAGCCTCCACTTTTTGCAAAATATCCACAGATTTCAAATATTGAACCCCTCAAGCTTCTCATATAATAACAAATGTAATGTTTAACATTTATAATGCACAAATTCTCTATGAATTTGGTCAAATGAGCAGGACCACCATAAGTGTGGTCATCTGAACCACACAAAGATCTAACCATTTACAGATGTTATAGCAAAGGTAGCACCTTCTCGGTTGTTTTAAGACCCCGAGTTTTGGTCTGGCCAGACTCAAACTCCAATCTCCTGCACAGCAGACAGGCACTTTACCAACTGAGCTCACTGGGTGGCAGTTGACTATCACTATTTAGCCCCCCCCCCCACCCTTCCCACTTGAAATGTAGTACTGCAGTCCTTGGGTATAGTACTGAATGTTTTTTTTTAACTTAGAGTGATGATAAGCCACCAAGAAATTGGTTCCAATTTATGCTGTCATATCCTGTACAAAAGCACATGTCATCAATAGAGTTGTTTACCCAGTGGTCAGCTTTACTGTTGTATTTTCCACTTGGAGTTCTGTCTGTCTGTGACCCAAAAGCTACAGGAAAGATCTTTGGCATAAAAAGTGGTAAATATGGTGATGGGATGGCAAGGTTATCAGGAACACAAAGTGTGGTTATTGCATTTCTCTACCTCATCTTCTCAAGAGCAAGTCCCTGCATCTCATCCAAATGCATTATTCTTGCTACTGTATTTGAAAGGATTGTGATTGTTAATGTTTTATTGTTTTGTATATATTGGCAGCAGTTGCTTCCTGTTGAGTTTTTGTTGGCTATCATGGTAATGGACACAGGTCTGTCAATTATTACCATTGTCTTATGGTTTCGTGAATCTGAAGTAGCTTCATTGGGGAAGTTTTTCACAAATATAAGTCAATTAATGCCTGTTAATAAGCCCATGTTGCATTATTCCTCAAGAGCTGTTCAGATTCTAGGCCTAGTCCAGATGATTATTGGATGTTTTATGGTCAGTTTCCCAAACTTAAGCAACCATTTTTTATTTTCCATTGATCTAGATTCCCATTCAAGAGGCTTGCTGTCAATTTGCTATTTTGTATCAACAGCAATTGGCTTTATTCATTTTGTTTCTGGTGGGGCAGACAACAAGGCCTATAATGTTGCCTCAGTGTTTTACCGCTTGGTCTTTACCATCCCAGGGGTTGTTTTTTTGGGTATGTCAAGTCAGATTCCATTTGGCATAATGGGATACTTTGTAAGTCTTGATATCGTCAGCTTATTATTCATTTTGCTTTCATTTTGTATTGATTTCATTTTGTATTGATTGAGCCTTTCACACTATTGAAAAATAGATTCATACTCATTTTCATACCAATTCATGATTCCATAAACTACCTAATTAACAATTAAAACAACAATTAAAAAGTTTGGATTATTTTAAGGTTTACAGTCACTGTAAATAGTTTAGCATTGAAATTTCTTTAAGTTCAGTACTTAAAATATTTATAGCTTTTGATAATTAAATATACCCAGAATTACAGCATTTCATTAATTTGTTAAAAAGTTATTCAAATTAAAATATGTATCAATAAAATTTTCCAGTTTGTCTTTAAGTCTCTTACTATTTACCAGTTAAAAGGGTCAGATTGGCACAAAGGAAGACAGGAACAGAAGTGGAAAGTTCTTTCTATGAGTATGCTACTGTCATTTCAGAATACAGTCACTATAGTTGCAGCAGTGCCCTAGACAGTTTTTGCAGGTATACACACAATAGGTTTTTTCATTCAAGTACCTAATTATAACAGGGAAAGAGTAAAATTGCAATTCTCAAGTACGCACGTCCGTGTTTGCTTGAAGGAAGGTACGCCCCTGCGCTGCTATTAAAATCGCGAATAAAAAACAAGCAAAATAACCTCATATCGAAAGTCTTGCCGATCCTGAAAATCCTCGAGTCCAGTTCGAAATTTCCGCGCGCTGAATCGAAACAACATATGTGATTGACACGTTATATTATTGTTGCGAGCTCGAGAAACTCGTCTGCCATTTCTCTCTGCATAAGACACGAAAAGAGCGGAATTTTCCATCACGATGGATTTACCGGACGATTCAGTTATGGATGATTTATTAATGAGAGGAGAGGAAGCAAGACGAAGAAGATCGCACAAAAAGCGGCGATTAAAGGCTGATGAAGTGAATGATAATTCTAATCTTCGACCAAAGACAGAGCACAAACCACAGAAGGTATAAATCGAATGTCTTTTGTACACCGATTTAATGAAATGAAACTTTCACGCTAGATTAACGCTAAGGAAAAATTTAAGTACTTTTCGAAACTTTTCTCAGGTTTTCCCTTCCGTGTTCTAAACTCTTACTTTTCCGAACCTTATAAAAATTGCGAAAATAAGAATCTAGGGAATGGTATAGTTTCTTTTTGCATATCGCGTCTTTTAAGGCTGCCCCTTTAATACAGTTCTTCGTTCCTTTTATACAAAGCATCATTTTAGGTCTCCAAAAAGTGTCTTGTCTGAGTTTCAAAAGATTCAAACGAATTTTTAGCATTTATGTGTGTCATGAATGATTGAAAAATCGAAATCGAAATATGGAAAACTGTAAAACATGTTTTTGTTAGGGTAGGTATAACATATTTGTTGACCGCAAACGCAATAATGTTTACGATTACAACGGTTTCCGACTCGCGGTTTTTAACGTGGGGATGTACATTAAACCAAAAATGTTTTACGTTTCGATGTAAAGGCATAGTAAGGAGAATTTCCGCGAAAATAACTCGTGATTTTACCATAATTACCGCCAAAACGGAATGTAGATTGTACACGAAGGTTCAAATTACTACTATTTAGTCTTCTTTCTAAAAAATGATATTTTATTTTCAAAAATTAAAATTTTAAATGTTGAAAAATGTTCCCCGTCCTATAGATATTATATGCTATATGTTTACATCCATGTATCAACATTTCTATTAAAAATGTACATAAAATTGATTGATTACTAGGAAAAAATGATATTGTTGAAATGTTATAAGACGACATCACATTATGCACTTGTTATTCCTCAGCAGCCTCTAAATAATTGCCAAAAAAAACTTTTCAAAAACTGATCAACGTAAAACTAAATTAAAAAGTCCATCTTTTTTGAAAACAAAACTTCTTTTAAAATATCAAGGTTATTACTGAAACTATTAATATTCTGGTCCAAAATTTATATTCATAATTTGATTGTCTAGGGTAAATGGTAATATTTGGAAATGTTTTAAATAAAATTGTAATGGTATGAAGATGCACTCACTAGCAACATTGTGTAACCAGTTGCCAAGTGTATTGAACCAGTAGCATGCAGAAGGGAACAGGGCTAAATTTTTTTCAGTTGCTATTAGTGTTTGATCCTTTTTATTGGCAGATCCCCTGAAAAAGAAGATTTTCAGTTTTTGGATCCTCCATGTGCTAATATGCCACTTCATGGAACCCCTTAATGGAACTAGTATGCATGGACCAATCACAATTAAGAGATTGTCAACAGCTTCCCGCATGCATCCATAACTCAGTGGACACACAGCTGAGTGTTGAACATTTCTTTTATAACATAGCAAAACCTGGAAAAAAAAGTAATTATAAGTAAAAGGTTTGATAGTTGAAAATTCATCTCACTTTGATCAAATCCACTTGACCACCTCAGCATGCAGTCAATCAAGTTATGGATGTATGCTCGCTCTTGCTAGCAAACCAATCAACGTGCTCTATATCAAAGCTATGTTATAATACCTTTTGGTCCTTGACGGTACAACCCTCATATTTTGATGAAAAATATTTGAAGGAACACAAAATTATTTGTTTTAGAATTTTAACAGGGAGTGGTAATACCCAAACTACCAACTCCACTTGTTTATGTCAGAGAAAGAAATCTTAAAATCAGACTTTTGGAAACTAGAAGAGGGCAACACAATTTTGAACAAAAATCTTTTGTGCACCTAGTTCTCAAAGAGCTGGTGTGACATCACATTGTGTACAGATTTTAACAACTTTGAACAGTTAGAATTTTGTGTGAATGGGGGTATTTATAAGGATATTTTCAAATGTTTTTGTCATTTTCAACTGTGCGCTTGTATTATACAAACTATTCTGTGTATAATGCATAATTGTAAACAGTGGATAAGGCAAATAGCAACACCATGAAAAATTAAGAACTATACTTCAACTTTTTTGGATGGAATAAAAAAATTAACTATTATGACTGATGTCTACACTTTAGAATGCAACATCTTACAGTAGCTGGTTCAAGGAGATGATATCTCACACTTGTCACAAAGAATTATCAAGGATGGAGTCTTTCACATGTTGGTCGGCAGTTCTTGTTTATTTTCCTGTGGGCTTGCATTTACTGTTTAGTAGTACAACTACTGAAGACCACAATATATCTACAGAAGGGTACCAAAGGATCTGTGGGGTCCATATTACCAGCATAGCATTTCTCTACATCATTCTCTCCCGAGCATCAAGCAGCATGTCTTCAAGTGTCATCTTAGGCATTATCCTCTTCAAAACAGTGTATGCAAGTGCTTGTTTTTACTTGTTATATTTACGCCAGTATATTTCAATCAAGTTATTGTATTCCATTTTACCACTAAACATAGGCATTTCATTCATTACATTCATATTATGGTTCCATCAGTCTCCAAATGCTTCAATAAAAATATTTTTCAAAACAATTTGGCAGCTCATCACACCTTCAAATTGTCCATCACATTCTTCTTCAAGTGTCGTACAGGTCCTTGGTTTTGTTCAATGTATCCTGGGACTGTTTTTCTTTATTTTTCCCAGTGTAACACATCATACATTTAAAATCAATCCCCAAAGAATCCAAGGGTATTCAAATGGATTGTTATCCTTTGGGTTTGTGTCTTCTGCCGCAATAGGCATTATTCATGTTTTTTCAGTTGGTACTGACAGTTGGTCATTTAATATTGCTGTTTTATTCTATAGGGTCATATTTAGTATCCCTTTGATAACATGCTTAGGTATTATGGGTCAGATACAGTTTGGTCTAATGCTTTACTATGTAAGTCTTGATGGATTTTGTGCTTTTGTAACTTTTGTAGTACTTTATAAAGAGTTTAGCATTTTTAAAATACTCTGATGGGTAAACATTTGAAGCTCTTGACATCCAATGCATTTTTGTACACAAAACCATTTTAAATTAATCAAATTTTCTGTGATTTTGTGAGTTTACTCTCCTTTTTACTGATATTATGGTGCTCTTTTCATTTCTTGAGTTTAGCTTGGCACTGCTATTTGGATTAAGGGAGGCAGTCACATGACCTTTTAGTGCCTAAAGCCTATTACTCATAAGGCAATTTTGTGTAATTTTATAGCATATTTATTTAAAAATAAAATATAAAAATAAATATTATTAGAAAATTATAAAAAATACCAAGAATGTTGTATCTTGAAGAATATTATTTTTTCCTGCTAACCAGAAAAGAAAGATCAGACTTCAGCAGGCATCGAGGACTTATAAAAAATGTTTAGAATTACTTTAAAAATAAAGTGCATTAGAATATTTATTTATTAGTGTTATTCTTTCATTTTTTTCCAATTCATTTATTCACTTGTCTTAGTGGGAAAGGGAAAGCAGAAATAACTTTATTTCCAGTGTCTCAGATACACATTGGACCACTTGTAATGAGTATTTGGTATGGAAGGCCCCATTTTGGCACCCCCTCAGCAAAGGGAATTATCAGCATTTAGTGGGGGGAGGGTAGGGTCACTAAAATTGCAATTAATGTTGCTCATTTGAATAAAGGAGACTATTCCGATTTAATTTATAAAATTGGAATCCATCCTAAAACGATGTCCAAAAAATCATGACTCTCCAAAAATATTCAGAAAAAAATATGGCTATCCCTCATAAAAGTAATAATAAGGGAGCATTCCTTTTTTAGAAGGGGGAGGAGGCCAGAGCAATCCAGGGGAGGGTCACCAAATTTTTACAGTTGCAAAAAGGGGGTCGTTATTATTTTTCTTCTTGAAAAGGAGGTGTTAGAGTTAAAAACCTACCATGTAGGGGATGTCATGACTTTTCCACTAAATGTTTTGGCGGGGGTCACAAATGTTTTATTTAACACCCAGAAGGATTCCTCTGATCCCCTCCCCCTTCTAAAAAATGAATGCTTCCTAAAATAGCATCAATGAAATTATGTCTCTTCCCAAATAAAATTAATAGCTCTACCCCTTGTTGAACACCAATAACTCCATAATTTATGCTCCCAAAAACCAGGGACATAGTAAGCTTAACTGAATTTTGTTTGCTTTTTTTGATTTTTTTTTTTTTGGAATTCAATGTTGCCTATGGTTTATCATGTCACATTTGTCGTCTTTCCCTTTTTTTAATAAATTTAACTTTCATAAATAAATACCATTTCTCGGCTATGACTTAAGCTTAGTTCTAGATCTGATAACATCTCAGTTTTGTGTGACCTTATGCACGTATCAGCGGCTTCCCCGGGGGGGCTAACCCCGGGCTAACCAGGGAGAGATGTGGGGCATCAGAGGGGGTTTGGACGTTAAAATTGCCCCTCGTGTCGGGAAAATGCTGGACTTCGTTTTTGGTAGAAAAATGAGGTGGGGGATATACCTCAAAATGATGGGAGATTGTAGGTCATGGAAGACTCTAACCAGGGGACATTGAAAACAAAGATTTCCCCACTCCCAGGGAAAATCATGAAGATTGTTTCTAATATTTTACAATCTCCCTGGTTAGCCCGGGGTTAGTCCCCTCGGGGAAGCCGCTGATAGGTGCATTATTTTGAGGATAAAGTGATATTTAATTCTACAAGCGTTTATACAGGTATTTAAAATTAAGTTAACTAACTTACCTTTAGTAAATCTTTCATTATCGTAGCTTGAATTTCTAGCAATTTTTAGCTTCTTTACTAAAAACATCCAAAAGCTATGAGAAATAAGCTTAATTCCTTCGTTCATCGACCAGAATTTCAGTGGACATTTCATTCAATCAACTTCTAACGTTTGCGTTTAAGCTATACTCCCTTTTTAATCTTGAATCTTCTGATATCATATCGAACTGGTTACTTAATGTTATTTTAAACGTTTTGAAAAATAAGAGAAGAAAGAGAAAATTCCAGAAAAGACATCACACCTCGATTAGATCCACAGGTAGCGCGCGCGCATTGCACCTGTTTTCCCGCCACAAATATTTAGTATCTCGTAACGTTCGTTTGGATCGAGCACAGGTAGCCCAAGCTTACTATATGTGACGGCTGTGTCCAATGGTTTTATTAAGAAAATTTAAAAAAATTCATAACATTAATAATAACGAAGATTTAAAATAAAAGAAAGCAT
>JANTNT010094206.1:0-11263 GCA_024752375.1 Entacmaea quadricolor
TTTTTTAAAATAAAAAACCAGCAAAAATAATTATTTTAATATTTTTCAATTTAAGTTTAATAAAAGCGAATTTCAAAAAAACATTAAAAAGAAAAAAAAAAAAAAAAAAAAAAAAAAAAAAAAAATCGAAAAATATTTAAATCTTTGAACAATAGGAACGCTTGGACTCTGTTTGACTGTAATTGTTTTCCACTAAAAAAAATTAAGAAAGAAATAAAAAATAAGAAGAAGAAGAAGAAGAAGAAGAAAAAAAAAAAAAGAATGAAAAAAGAAAAAAAAATTATTATAAATAATAATCTTTTAAGCACATCCAAAATTATAAGGTGCTAGGCCCTGGCAAAACGAAGACATGTACATATTGTGGAAGCAACATCGCTTGGTGCCCCGATTGCCATTTGGCAGACAAAACTTTTTGTTTAGGACAAAACAAACAAACATGCAAACAAAACAAAACAAACAAAAACAGCAATAAATAAATAAATAAAATAAAACAACAACAATAACAACAACAGAGAAACAATGCCAGATAAAACCGCGTCAAGAGAAAATGAGGTTAGAGAAGGAATCCCTGGTACCCTATCATAACAGCCTTTCTTGCTATTTTTAGAACAAAAATTGTCTTTAAATTAGTTACCACGCCCGCGCGGCCACCGATCTGACCAATCATGTTCCATTCCAAGATAAATACGAATCTAAAAAAAGAACGAATGGCTGATATGATGGGTAAAGAACCAAGTACCAGGGATTCCTTCTCTTACCTCATTTTCTCTTGACCGCGTATAGTCCTTTTTCGAATTCGTCGAAGACTGCTGTGTTCCTTGATTACAGACGCATTTGCGCAGGGTTGCCTCGTTTTTGTTTAGATTATTCATGTATTCCATGGAATTTTAAAGTGGTTTTATTGAAAAGGTGTTGCATTCTTTACTTAACAGTCGGTAATTGTGAATATTTTGACGTTGTACTGAAGCTAACCCTGCGTCTGTAATCAAGGAACACAGCGGTCTTCGACGAATTCGAAAAAGGACTATTGAACATCATCGTAGAACACATTTCAATTTTCCCCGCCACAATATATGTCGTCGTTTTTGGCAGTAGCAAAGACGCGATATTTGAGACTGGGGCATGTTTTTGTTGAGTATGTTATAATGCAAGTATTTTCTTCCACTTTAGAGGTTAAAATAGTTAAAATTAATTTTATGTCTTGAAGTTTTTGATAAGAACTCTTATTTGAGCATCCAACATTTAAGGGTAAGGCAAAGGTATAATGTCATTTTATTTTACATCGCTAGTTATCTTAGGTACGAGGCTAGTATCCCAGGAAGCCGACGTTGCCCATTTTACCTCCTCTCTCCATCAGTACTCCGTTTTATGGGCTTTTAAAACTAAAGCTACACAGGCAGCTCACTAACCAACCAGGCCGGGTCAGCCATGCTTTCTAGGCTGATATCATAATGAGTTATGTCGAAATAGTCGAGTTTATTATACAGATAAAAAGACCATACAGTATGTTCCGAAAATAACATACAACCTGAGTCCTATAAAAAAATTGTCTTTCATGTAGCCTTGATATTTATATCCATATTTAGTCAGTTTACCTTATTTGGAAGTCAATGTATATTCCTTTTTGGCTTTTTTCTGCAATTTCGGCTTTAAATTGTGGAAATTTTGACTGACAACTTGACGAAATTGAAGGAATAACAATATTACATCATTCGCCATCTTGATTGGCTGTGAAACCTAGCATTTTAGAGACAGGAAACCCAAACTTAAAAAACCACAGGAAGCCCACACGAACGACAACAGTTGTTTAATATGTACTGCAAACGCGTAACACTTCCTCTGAGCTCCCTTCAAGACGTCTTATTCATTGATGCATGAAAACACAAAATAAAGGCTTTAATTTAACAATTTCAACAAATAAGTTTGCTAAAAGGATTGTAATAATACTGTAAAATCAAAGCAGCATATTTCTAAACGAAGATAAAAAATTTTTCTTAGCATTTCCATGATTCAAACAGAATAAATAGAACAAGGTAATTTAAGCAAACTTTCAGTTCAAAGACTAAAATTCTATAGTCATTTTTATTCAAAATGATTAACAAACTGTTTCACCTTACTCATGTCTGGTTTTCCTTTAGAAAACGCTTAAAATCATTGAAATTCAAACTAAGACCTACTTGAATCTTAATTCCTTTTTTCCATATTTAAATATCTGGTAGAGAAAATTGAATACTTTGTAAATAGTTTAACTTAAGATTATATACGTCTTTAACACAGCAGTGGAGCGCTCAAAGAATTTACCTTAATAGGTGCAGGACTTGGTCACGTGCGTAGTTACCACATAGCAACGGGTTTTTGGAGGGCAAGCGATGTTTTTTTTTTTTGCTCGATTGTACAGACTTTAGAGTGAAGGCTACAATACTCTTCAAAGTCATTTTTACTACTTGTTATTACTTCTAAACCGATATAACTGTGTTAGATCTTTGCTTTGATAATACAAATTGGGAAATTCGTCGTTTTTACGACTTTTTCTTCAAATCTTAAGATGTTTTTTGAAGAATATTTTCATGCTTAGCTAATGAATCAGCACATATCCAAAGAATCTACAGCACCTTTACCAAGGATTTTAAACGTGTAGGAAAAAAAAAAAAAAAAAAAAAAAAGAAAAAGCATAAACTATCAGTTGCTTACCTTGCCGATCCAAAGACACAAAGCTACGAAAATATTCTTCAAAAAACATCTTAAGATTTGAAGAAAAAGTTGTAAAAACGACGAATTTCTCAATTTGTATTATCAAAGCAAAGATATAACACAGTTATATCGATTTAAAAGTAATAACAAGCAGTAAAAATGACTTTGAAGAGTGTTGTAGCCTTCACTCTGAAGTCTGTAAAATCGAGCGAAAAAACATCGCTTGCCCTCCAAAAACCCGTTGCTATATGGTAACTACGCACGTGACCAAGTCCTGTAAAGAGCCTATTGATTTGCCTAATGTGTGTCGTTTCTGAGAGGCTAAAAACCTCATAAGGTGTATCGAAGCATTTTTGCGAATTATTCCATATAGCTCTGATAAAAAAAAGTTTTAATTCTGTCTATGCTTGTTGCCTTGATGTGTAGTTTTACATCCCTGGAGCTCATCAAGATCGCCAAGTATGTGATAAAAACAGATCTTTGTTTAATTTCACTTTATCGTTACCAAGGTAACATCAACCAAGCTGAAATTGACATTATTTTAAGCTCCACTCTTATCCAATCTTTGGTGCAAAAGGCATTTTGATCCGCTCAGGATAAGTCTAGAAATCCGATTGAATTAAATTTGGATACTAATAAAGTTCAATTCGTCTAAATTCAAAGGGGTTTCCTTCTTGAGACATATTCATACTTTTGCCGTTTGGAGAGGATTGCCGGTCTTTGCGACTTAAAAATCCTCGACTTCGCGCGCTTCAATTATTTTCTTCAAAAAAGATATTTAAACGTTGAAATTTCTCTCTCTTAATTCATCTTATCAGTGCACATCTAATAACGTACGGCACGGCTGAAATGTTAGCAAAAATACGAAAAATCACTGGATCGATTTTAGCCATGAGTTGCTCGGATTTCATTCGGTTTACCAGTATCGAATGTTAAGTTGTAATACTGTTATGATACATATTTTATGAAATAAAAAGTATACGAGAACCTAACATCTGGTTAGTTATAAGATATACATTAGCCTGGGAATGAACATACGTCAACACAGTACCGTTGATTTTAAGCAATAAGGAGTTCATTAGAAGTAATTTCGTATCGTTCGAGAATCCCATTAGTAACAATTTCGGCTTAGGCTTTGTTTTAGATTTTCTTCAGTATATTGATTATCAAGCTAACTTATTTGAACAATCTTTACCACGCGGTGCCTGAAATTCAAAATCTACCTTAGCTTGATAAAACCGACGCCTATCTGGGTCACGTGGTTACACCTTGACCAATCAAAACCACTAACAGTTTAAGAAAATTGAATCAGTGTAAATGAAGCTTTATATAAGGATGAAGCAAGCACAGTAAGCTCGATCGAAGGAAGGTTATTTTCTTTTGTTAAACATCAAGGTAAGTAATGTTGGTATAAGGACAAAGTCTGTTTATTGAGTTTTGGCGTAACAACTTTTTTCAAGATCTTTGTAATACGGTTTTCTCTCTTGTGTGTCGGAGGTAAATGAAGAAAAGGGGACCTAAGGGGACCTAAGGAGATTCTTGCGGCAAGCTTAAGGATTGAAATTAAACGGGAATCCTGGGGTGTAAGGTAAGAAAGGTACTAGAAATCCTAGGGGTCAGGGAAAAGAAAATGGAAATTCTTGGGGGTTAAGATCGAAATAAACAATATAAAAACGTGGAAATCCGGATCCGGGAGGTCTTTCCAAAATTGCCCGTTGTCCAGGGGGTAAAGAGGCAATTAGAAATCATGGGGTCAGAAGAGAAAAAATGACATCCTCAACCCCAAGGGTACAAAATTAAATGCAATGATCCAAGACACAAATCATTACACAAATGGTGTTAAATGTGACTTAATTTTAAACCAGTCCGAGACGTCTGTGTTTTCTTTTTAACCTAATACAAGCCTCTGCGTTTCTTTTCTTTCAGTTAAGATGGCTCTCATGCATAAGATGATTTTGGCGCTTGTCTTTGTCTATGTGGTAGTTGTCATGGCTGATGCTCGTCTAAAACCAGTTAATTTAGTTAAACGAGCAAGTAAGTCTCTTTTAAAGAATTTTTGGCTTTATTTTCCATATTCAACAAATTCCTTTGACAGCTTCATACGATTCCCTGTATAACTGTCATGTTTTACAGAGTGTGTTAATTAGCAAATTAAATCATCAAATTATTAATTCATGGAGGTGGCAAAAATGATGGTTTTGGGTATAGCCAAGGGATTAAACAAAACTTGCTAGAACTAAAATAAAAAGGACAACTTATATAAACACTTCTCTTTCTCCTTTGAAAGGCGACTGCGGATCTGGCATAGATCAATCGCAACTAGCATTTTCCCAAAGGTGTAGACCTCTATGCAAGAATGAAGAACGTCATGTTCCCATGCATGATAACAAGTGTTCAGGCGGGCAAAAGTGTTGCCTGTGTCACGAAAAATGGCATGCTCGTCAAAGGAGGAAGTGGTAAGTATAAAACATGACCATGACATTGTAATTTCACGCGTTACAATTAGCAAATTTACTCGAATTCGTAGCCATATCATGTCGTATTTCATTATAAACGTACCGAAATTTACTCACTAAAATCCTATTTAATATATTTTCGTTCACTCTTCCCAACCAATCACAATGTGCGTACCACATTTTCACAAGTGAGAAAAACGATACGTCTAATCAGAAGCCACGTACGGCTTTTCTTCACGTGCAAGAAAAACAGTACGTCCAATCAGATTTGCTGTTGTTTCGAGTGCGACTTTCTTCTAAACTAGAAATTTTGAGTTCAAAACATGAATGAAACTATATTTTGTTAGCAAAGTGAAGGAAAAGCTAACCCAGTTGTAAATGTTTTTAAAAAGTTTCTAAAATACTGAAATTAAGTAATAACAACAAAGGCAATGAAGTTCTTGAAAGAAGTAGAGGGTACGATATTTTTAATTTTCTTCGGTGAGCGTTCTCAGTCACGTCTCGTGCCGTAACGTAACATAATTCCCGGAGATAAAGGCTGTTCTGATTCAAAACAAATTGAAAATCTCGGTATGAGAATAATAAAAAGAAAACACCATGGAAAGTGCTTTTTAAAGTTTTTATACGCTCGTTGTTTCGTATCATAAAACTCACTCGCTCGAAGACGCGTTCGTTCGTTTTATGATACTTCACAAGACGTGAATAAAAACAATACGCGCGCACTTTCCATGACGCAATCTCTATTTACCGTAACCTGAAATACATAAATTGCTAGAAAACAATTGAAAACCGAACGTTTCCATGTTACGATAAGTCGCTATTATAACTTAGATCCCGCTGACTGGCGCGCGAACGCATTGACCAATCACAGTGCGTTTTGATGTTTAGCGAGGCGGCCCTCATCTCCAGACCTTTTTTTAAACGAACATACGCGGTCCAACAAAATATTTTAGTCTTGACATTTAATTTATCTGTTCGAATTTCGCTATGGGACTCGACAAAAGTCTATTATAATTCAATCCAGGACTAGACTTATCTGGTTATGGATTTTATTTTATTCACTGCTTGGAAATTTGAGTCTATGGCGAAGGCCGCTTCATTTTTGAACAACATTCCTTTTCGTAGCTCTTTTATCGGACAGCTGGATGGCGATGCAGTAGTCATAGTCACACTGAAGAAGTTTTCTGCTGTCTTTTGTTTCTACAGTACTGTTGACTGGTAAGAAGTCGGCAACAATACGGCACAGCAGTGGGGTAACCCACAACCGTCTGAACAAACACTGTGATTGGATAAAGAAACAAAGGAATAATAGAGCAAGAAAATAGAATCAGCCATGTATAACAAAGACAATGTTTTATTATGTCTTTGTTTTGCATGGCTAGTTTTGTCTTGCTCTATTATTCTTTTGTTTCTTCGTCTAATCACAGTGTTTGTTCAGACGGGGGTGGGCGACCCCAGCAGGGATGCGACATAATGCAAGAAAAAGTGTAATGCAAATAATTTAAAAATAAAGACCTTTAATCAAACTGTGTTAGTGTTCTTGTAGGAAGTCAATTATTGGTCGACCTTAATAAAGACGGAAAATCCCGACATTGAGGTCAAAAAAATTCTAAGCTCCAGGGGGAATTCGAATGTTTCATATGTGGGTTTGAAGGCAGCCAACCGCCCAGTTAGAGATGACTAAGTTTAACCTCTACTTACTCGCACTGTCCCTCCAGAACGAATAAAAATTTAAAATTGTAGTTTACTCCTTTTTTTTAACCAAGCTTTTATGTATTATTTTGTATCATTTATTAATTCGTGTCTGTTATTATATGCAGTTAGCATTAAAGTGACTCTGTGTGTTTTTACTGTTCTCAAAACAAGAGAATCAAATCATTGCTAGTACGAGCTAAAAGATTGATGACCACTGAGACAATACTTTCACTATCGATTCTAAATGAAGTAAATAGTTGAATGATAAACTATTTCTTAATTTGATATACATCCAATATGTTAGTGACTACGACGTCAGGCAAGGTATTCGAGTGTATCAATTGCCCGGGGATCAATTGTAACTAGAAACACTAAATGTTGGCTATTGTGAAAAAATAGATTAAAAATAACCCTTATGTAAAATATGAGTAGAATGATGCTTTTTGAATATTTGGGTAAACCAGTTTAATTTTGTATATTTAATAAAACCTTCCTTGACGTCATGTCATTAACATATTGGAATTATAAACCTTCATAACTTAAAGACATCACTCAAATCAAGAAATATTTTAACATTCAATTATATAATTCATTTAGAATTTGCACTTTAAAGATCATAATCATCTTAGGAGTGAATTTTGATGAAAATTATCACTTATAACGTCACCACAGAGGGAGCCCAGGCTCAGTACTTGTAAAGGTTATTTACATATTTACAGTAAATTTATAAGGTTAAACAAAATTCAACAATTTTCGAGAAATTTTAAAAAGAAAAGCCTTTTTCTTGACATATTCTTTGTGGTGAAGCCCTCACTCCTAGTTTCAGCGCAATCCGTGAGCAATTTTAACGGCAATACGCCACAAAACTTTGATGAAAGTCGAATGTTGGGCATTTAACTTGGAAGTTCATCTGCATAAATTGGAAAGTCGACAACAAAAGTCGAATATTGATAAGTAAAGGAGAAGCAATGCTTAAAAGCTTGGAAAAAATGCAAGGAGATGATAGTTGATTTTTTGAAATACAAACCCAATAACCCCTCACCTATTTATTTTTGCGGTAATTCAACTGAACGTGTAGACAGCTATAAACTCCTTGGAGTTTATATCTTAAGTGATTTATCATGGAATATACACTGTAACTATATTTTTAAAAAAGCTATAAAACGCCTTTATGCTATTCGTGTTCTTAAGAAGAATAGTTCCTATCCAGGATATTATCCTAGTGTATTGTACTATCTTTAGACGTAATAGATCAAACACGAGAGAGAGTGCATGTTTCATCAGTGTATCCAAACACCGAGAAGGGGGTCGAAAAAACGAGGCGAAGCCGAGTTTTGCTTTAACGAACTTCGAGGTGTTTGGATACACTGAGACACTCTTTCAAGTGTTTGATCGAGCTTCTCAATTTTATTAATAATTTTTGGAGAAATTCAAAGCTAAAGTTGGTTTAAATTATGCAAGTGTTGGATTACTGTATCCAAACCATGTCACTGTATTGATTTTCCTTTGTTTTGTCTCATTAATTATTCATGAGTTTGAGAAACAATGACTGACATCGCATGAATTTTGTATAAACTTCTATTTGTTAAAAAACAAACTTATTTTAGTAATGTGAACTCTAAATGAACGCACGAAATTACGTACTTCTGTATAAGAACTTTATAAATCTGATGTAGAAGAACATGCTATCCACATGTAAAACTAGTTGGAGTCTTGTGACTTTATTTCTTGTCATGATAATATTGACATTTAAAGGTAAGCTGATTTCATTAATTAAAAACAAAAAGTGAAATGTAAGATCAAGTCTAAGCTGATGAAGTAGCTTGAAACTGAGTTACCAAAAGCTTTAGGAAACGTTTTATAATATTTATATTTGTACAACTCGATTGGTAAAGTAAGGAAATATAATATGAACTATTGATCTTAAGACCATGTACTTAAACAGATTAATCAAATCTAGGCATTTGCAAATCTTTGGGAAACTTTTAACTTTATTCTTTACAATTTATAAAGTTATATTTCTATATCTTTTCCACATATCTTTAACCAAACTAACCTAACTTAAGAATGAGTTTAAAAGAATATATTTTAGTTTTTTTTTCCCTTTTCCTTCTTCTTCTTTTTAATTCTGATATATACATACTGATTTGGAAATGTAAAGGGTAACTATCTTTAAGTAATAAATTATAAATTCAACCTGTTCCTAAAATTACAATTGTCTAGAAAATATGAATATTATTTTAAAATTCTGCATTTTCATTGGCTAACGACTACATATTTATGTAGCAGGTAAAAAATGAGAGTGACTTATTTGTATGGTATATACTAGCTATTTCAAAAAGGGTTGTCGGGGCGAATGGCGAATGGCGATCGGTGATTGGCGATTGCACGACCAAAAATAACCGTGGGATAGTAAAAATAACTTCATATTCACATTCAAGTCATAAATACTTTTAAAAATGTCTGTACCACCTTTTATGATCTCGCTGAATGGTGTAGACATCTTTTAAGTATTTATGACATGAATATGAAAGTTATTCTTGGTTTTCATGTGACTTCACATCCGCCATGTTGGTGTACAGCTAACAAAAGAATTCTCATTAGCGTCTTTTGTTATGTGCTCCAACATGGCTGCATGCCATGCCTTTGTTATTTCATTCTCTAAGGAATGGGTAAAAACCAAGAATTCCACAGTTCTTTTGGGTCGTTCAATCACCAATCACTTTTTATGGAAATAGCTATATACAACAGCAAGCTGATGGCGATCGCGAAGTATTTTATCTCATACAAATCGGTAGGTCCTATTGTATCTGACTTATCAAATGCCTTTAGTTATCTATTTCATATTTTTACTAAAATGTTCAAAATACAAGTAAATTTGGCCGAGAAAATGTAAGTAAACGTTTATGCAAATAAAGACAATTTTGTATTCGATATATAAACACTTTCGCGTTTGTGATTTATTTTGTATTTGACTAATTTATTATGCATCGATTTGATAAAAGACGACAAAGAATTACTAGTCTAGCAAATCAACACTGACTCTTAAGGTTTTTCAAACTATACTGCATACATTGCTTTTCCGTATAAAAAGAATATTTCTTTACAAAATGGTAAATTTCAGTTCTTTTCTGTGGCATTTTTCCTTCAGATGTCAGGTTTCAGATTGCTCAACGTCATCTTTGTTTGAAAGATGATAGATAGGATAAAAGTAAGCTAAATTAGTTGTTTGAATTCCCACCGCTGACCACTTTACTTCTAATTTTTTAAAATTAAACCACCGAGAAAAGAGTATCATGTCCAAAAAGAAAGAAGAAAGATGACCTTTTAGACCTCTGTACTCCCTAGAAACGATTGTTAAATAATTTATATAGGAAATGTTTAAGTTGACTTAATTTCACCTGCTCAGGTTCTTTTTATATTCAGATGCTTTTATTTAAAGAATCCCAGTCAGCCAAATGAATTTGAAGCCTATGTTTTGTTTCCAAATAAAAATATTAATTTATGACCTTAAGAGCGATTGCATCTGATTGATATAGTGATACAACATTAGCCAATCCCATGAGAATGTTCTCACGGTTTGTCGTATCATTTATTTTATGGAAAACTTGTCACGCCAAAATTAAATGTTAACTTTTAGAGTGGTTTTCATAAACCTGTGAAACACACTTTAGCGTATTTAGCACTACTTCACTCAAATTCTTTTGTTTTCTATGGTATTTATCTGACTATTACACTCTAATTAGTACACTTTGTTTTTACGGGTTAATGAAAACCACTCTAGCAACAGTGAAGGTCATCACTGTTGCTAGAATCACATCAACAGAGAAGAGCATCCCGTAAGCGGACAAAGCATAAAATGGGGTCAGTGTCCGCTTACCAGAGCATTTACTAGTAAAGCCTTATTTAATAGGCATTAAAATTAAATTAAAACCTTGTTTATAGGCATTAACATGGAATAGTGGTCGAAAAATTTAAAGAACAAAATTACAACCACTAAAAAGTAGTTTGGCTTTATCATATTAGTACTGTAATACACTTTAATTTTGACAATTTCGTTTCTTTACCGTGAAGTCAGTTACGTTCATCAATAGATAGTTTGTTTGCTAAGGATTCAATTCGCTTAAGGGAATGTGTAAACATGTTCTGTTTGTATAAGAGGAACGAGGATTTTCGAAAGATTTCTGTAATAGACGACTTGCACTAAGAGGTCACGTGATCCTATCTCCCTTAAACCAAGCAGCAGTGTCAAAATAAACTCTAGAAATGAAAAAAGCACCTCGATGTTAGTAAGACGACGAAGTTTTAGCAGATAATGTTTAAGAGCGGCTGCCTGTAAAAACTGAGAATGCCAAGTCAGTTCGAAAAAATCGAATTTTTTTTTAATTCCCCAAATCAACCCATTTAGTGAGCTGATTTCA
>JANTNT010094317.1:0-11260 GCA_024752375.1 Entacmaea quadricolor
TGCTGTGTTTACCCTTACATAGACATTACTTACACAGTTCACATTAAACGACGACCAATGTTCTACGTTCAGAATCTAATAATTCCATGTATCCTCTTAGCAACCCTTTCGGTGCTTTCGTTCTCTTTACCGCCTGGTTCTGGAGAAAGGATTGCTCTTATGATCACCTTGTTGCTGGGTCTGACGGTCTACATGTTGATCTTCACTGAAAATATCCCCAAGACTTCAGAGGTGGTGCCTTTGATTAATAAGTTTTTCATGGTGGTTCTATTCGAGGTTGCTATTTGTTTGTTGGCCACGTCAATTACTCTACAGTTCTACCACTATCACGACCCTGAACGAGAAATCTCGGGATGGCTAGAATTCGTTATTTTCACGTGTTTGGCGAGAGCATTGAGAATGAGAATCAAGAAAGCAGGGCAAACCAAGTTTGACGCAACATCCAATCAGTCGATCAAATCCAATGATCAAAGCAGTCCCATTTTGACTCGCATCCACAATAAATGCAAATTCTGTAGCATATCACCTGCGATCGGTTCAGGCTACAGACCGCCTTTGCCAAGAGACGTTATAGAAGAGAAACTAGACAGTATCGATTCTAAGATCGACGATCTTCATGAGATGACGACACTCTCGAGGAACCAAGAACGCTGGCATTTTGCAGCTATGGTGCTCGACAGGTTTTTCTGTATCATCTCTGCTACTATCATATTTGTCTCCCTTATGTCTTTTTATATAATGATCCCATATTAGATGCCTTTATCTTAACCAGGGTATATCCTTTACTGCGAAATCGCTGTCCGATTTAAAAATGAAAAACACAGCCGGAAGCTAAAACCGAAGGGGTTCTTTGAAATAGCTAGTACAGTAATTCCAAAGGGGTGACATCAAACATTTAACTGCCATATCTTTGTTATTTTGGAGTTGAGTGTTAACCACCTATATAGATAGCAAGTGATATGGTTTGCTACCCCGTCTGACCTTTCATGCGACAAAATATTGCATGTATTTGAAACAAACTATAAAATGAGGTGGTTATCAGTTAAGTCTGATTGATTGTAGCACTCAGGCCCATGGTAACGAGTTTGACATTGGGGCCAATTCACTTCACAGAGCGGCCATATTGGCTGGAATAGTTTTGGCTCTCTTGGGTCCCCTTACCCTCACTTACGCGTTTCAGAACGAGTTTGTCTGGTGCCAAACAAAGGTTTTTGCGCTCTTGGAAATGAACATGGCCGCCACATGACTAAAGAAAATACGAGATGACCAGAAGGCAAGGATTTTTTCAGGAGGGTTGCTTCTATAGTCTTTAAGCAAGTCCTGGAAATTATTTGAGATCCCGGACTTGTGCTCCCTTTGCCTCTACCCTTGCTATGGACCTGGCACTTGAAAGGTTAGGCTTTTTGTAACATATTGCTTAGGTATGCAGTAAGTTTACTGCAGAACGTCAGTTTGCTCACTTAAAGTCTGGTTTTCACTATAGCTATCAAGCAATATGTGACATACGCAGACTCAGTCCGCCATTTAAAGGTGTGAGAAAAGACAAATACCGTTAGGTTAGATTTCACAAGCGACATAAGCAAAAAACTAAGCACAAACCAGATACGCAGACTCAGTCCAGCATTCACATGTAAATGGTATGAGAGAAGACACGATATCAGCGTCAGTGAACTACACATAATGTTACTGAGTCTGCGTACGTCATTTATGTTTAAATATCTTTTGCGTTTCACATGACTTGAAAATAGACTTCAGTTCCCAAATTTGCTTGATTACTCACGAAACGTTGGTTCCAAGACGAGGTTGATAAAATACAGTAAATGTATGAAAACATCAAGCTCGAGCTCACCTTGGAACTATTGTTTCGTGGTCGCTTAAGTGAATTCGAGTAAACTCTTAAGCCTGTTTCAAACGTCGAACTTTACATATACCGAATGTAATTAGATCAAAGAAGGCAGCCTAATTATCTATTGCTTGTTGTTATGCATTCGGCACATGTGATATGAGACGTTTGAACTACGACGAAAATCACCGAACTGTGGAACAGCTTTGTATGGCGACCACACTCACTTTTGTCGATAAATTCCTGAAATACTACTTAGATATTTTGAAAAAATTCCAAATATGTTTTTCTATGAAATTTGCAATTTTTCATACTATTTCCATGCTATAAAGTGGACAGCATGCGTTCGTTTGTTTGACATTTCTATACATGGAGAAGGACTATTTTACTGCAGTGATAAATGGCCTACGATGCTGTCAGCGAGCTTACTTTTTTCCTCAGATGTACGTTTGATTAAGTGCCCCCAGACATCGCTTTCATTCTTTTGTTTTAACTTATTTCCAGCTTTGAGCGTAAGCGTATAGAAAGTCGTAATAAAGCTTCCTCGAATTCGCTTGAGTGACCCCGAAACAATGGTTCCAAGACGAGGCGGAGCTTAATGATTTATACATTTACTGCATTTATCAAGCTTCCCATCCAGGGGCCGCGGAGAGGGAGGGGGTACGGGGGCTATAGCCTCCCACCTTTTGCAAAAACTCCAAACATTTTAAGTACTTAGCCCACCCCGCTTCTCTCATACGATGTCAATAATTAGCTCCCATACTTAAAATGCAGCTCCGCGGTCCTTGCCATCGTCTTGGAACTATAGTTTCACAGTCGACACTCGAGTGAATTTCCGGAAAGGTCTATAGACTTCCTTATCTTAGGCTAATTGTTGTCCAATTTCGGACTAAGTACTTATTGACTGAGTGGAAGGGCCGTAACCAATTTTTAGAAAGATTTAGTCTAAAAATTTCTTCGCGCGAAATTTTTGTGCGGGTCCGTACAGGCGTACGGACCCCATCACGTGACTTTTGCCAATGGTTTTCATAGGAACGCACGTGTCGGTCTGTACGGGTCATGTGATAATTAACAATTAGACCTCGAGGACGAATGGACTACGAGTCAATAGCCCATTTGAATCGTAGTCCATGAGGCCGAGAGGTCTAATTGTTTTAGTATAAACCTACTGATCGGTCAAATAAATGGATATAAACATTTTAAAATGAGTTAAAATCATTTATTTTCCTCAAAAACTGGAAATTTTCGCTACTAGTAGGCTATCACAAATTAGTCCCCTAGTAGAGTAGCCAATCAGAATGCAGGATTGGTGATAGACCGTTAGTAGGTTTTTACTAATAGGTATTATTTCCTTGAGCATTATTTCTTGTCTGAGAAGATAAGCTTGAGACCATACATTTAAATTGATCGTATAAATAAAATGAAAAGATATTGCTTTAGGGAATAGGGAATGATGGGTTATCTGGGAGGGGGGTGGGAAATATGCCCCTGCGAAGGAGCCTAAAAGACTACAGATCGTAGTGTTAGACACAATCTATTAAACCCATTTGACCAGGAAGGAAATGGAATTAACTACAATGAAAGAAAAATAAGTCTGAAAACGATGAAATTCGAACCTCCGATCTTTGAAACTTTATGTGACGACGCTCTTATCAGCTGAACTACTAAGGCAATTTAACTAGTATAATGAAATCAGTGATAAAACGACTTTCTGTCACCAATGTCAGAACGAAGTTATATATATATATATCGTGGAGAACAGAAAGCGGAATATCATAACACATGAATTAATGCAAGACTTTGAAATTGAAAAATATCTTAAAATTTAGGAATCATTAATGTTTGTATTTTGAGAATAGAAAATAATGAATCAAGAATAAAATTTAATTGTCAAGGAATCTTGAATAAGTGTGGGGGTAAAAAGATAAAGGAATCGGCCATCAATTCACTGTAATTAAATTATTCCTTTTCCACCTTTTTAAAGTAAGATAGAACATTAAAGGTCTTACTCGTAGCCTCAGGGCCGTCGACAGGACTTTGTGTGTGTGTGTGGGGGGGGGGGGGGGCGAGCAGATTTCGCAATTAAGGCCCAGTTTAAACGTCGAACTTTTCATGTGCAGAATGCATTACAAATAATAGATAATTAGGCGGCTTCCTTTGATCTAATTAGGTTTGGCATATGAAAAGTTCGATGTTTGAACTGGGCCTAAGTAAACTTTCTTCAACCAATACTCTATGCTTGACAGTGAAATCTTTTAATGCGGACCCTTTGGGCCTTTGGGGGTGAGAACGCGCCCCGTGCACCCCCCTTGGCTACGGGCCTGTTGATTATGCGGTCAGTGATGCACTGTAGAACTAAACCACTTCCTGTCACTAGTTTATCGTGCAATTAAATTGCATTAATATACTGCATTAATATAAGGAAATCATATTGTCTGACGACCAGGTAATTCACGAAAAATATTGCACAAAAATTCGATATCCCTCTAGTCGGCGAGGGCGATATATCGATTTTTGAGTGCAATTTTACGTTGATTTGTTCTGGTTTTCCTTGAATTGTAAAGTCTGTTGATTTTTGCCTTAATTCATATTTTGTTTTACATTTTAAAAAAATTATAAATTTTCGCCTTGTGTGATGTCACTTATATAGGGTGTGTATTCGGCTCTCAATCTCAACTACGCTTAATCAATCAATAACCGATTCAGCATCTGCACTTTAGCGATCCAGAAATGACCATAAACGATTCAATAACAAAAAGGGTAGACGAACAGCCTTAAATAGCCATAACTGGATTTGATCAATGTAATATGGACAAGAAATTGGGTCTCTATTTGGAACGTATAAGGTATAATTCATCTAACGATTTTACTCGTGGTCAGGTAAAAACCTATCATTTGAGTTCATTTCTCAAAACACCTTCTTCCTTTCTTCCTATTCCCTCCACCTCCTCAAAGATTGGTTTCGACTCCTGCTTTTCTTTTACACCCTTCAAGTTTTGTGAAAACTAAGCTCGCCATTTCTACGTACGTAGTCGTACGTAAATACAGAATAAAAGAAGAGGAAATTGCACAACCGAATTCCACGCAGCATGCGCGCGTAGGAAAAAAATCAAATGTGCCATGTGGAACTCGTGGATAGATATGTCGCAAAATAAGCACAAACTTATTAGTTAGAAGTACCTTTTTGATCTCCTACGAATGCCCCCTGCTACTGCTGCAGGCTATAAAAGGATTGCAGGATGTATATGAAATGTACTTCGAAGTCGAAATACTTTCCAAACGATGGATATTATATTATGGCGAACTCTCCGAGCAAGAAATCGACTCAACACACTTAACCGAATCAGTCTAGATTTTTGAAGCCGGCATTATTTCGTTCAAACATTTGTAAGGCGAAAGTACGAGAGAAAATATTTACTATATTTGTAGTGCGGCGCTTCGAAAATCTAGAATAATTTCTAGGTTTGAAAGCGAATAAAAATAATAATAATAAAAAGTGCTACTAGTACAAAATTTATTGTGTAGTAGTAAATGGTATATTAAGTGATCTTCGGAATGTATTTTAATCTTGAAAATCATGAAGATAGCCGTGTTGCAGTACCCGTTTCAAAAGTATTTAAAACTCAAAAGTAGTTAAACTTAATATATTTTTCGCGTTTTCACTTGGCGGCCACGTGGCACATGGGTTAAAGACTCCAGTCTTCTAATCCTAATCCTTATTCTAATCCTCATTCTAATCGTTTTTCGATTGTATTACAAAGATATTTTTAAAAGATTCGTTGTTTGGATTGATTCTTAGGGATCCCACATTGCTGATTTTCCTTATTTATATACGCTAAAATGTCGTATGGTATCGTAGCACATTCGATGAAACGGCCTCGATCGTTTAAATATCGATCTGCTAACACCGTACTGAGCGAGTTAGCGAGTGAGTGACACATATGCATATCTTGAACTTTCACAATAATTCGTATCTATGCTTCGCATATCCACGAGTTAATAGCGTGCGTATATATGCTGAAAAAAAACGCAAACCTGAACATTCAAGTTAATTGAAGTAGACATATATCTTGTTATAATTAAATTGTCTTGATGTGTAATTGCTTAGCAACTAATGGCACTGAAGTACAGGTAGGAACTTTTTTCGTCCATCAACTGACCCAGCAGGTGGTGCAGTAGAACGTAAAAAGAACATCTTGTTACTTGTCATTTAATATCATGACTACACTTCGTTCAGACTTAACTTGATGGATTTCTTTCACTGGCGAGTTTTATCTTTTCTAAAAGTGGCCATCTTTTCCTGCCCACACACGCCCATTTTGGTCACGTCCGATAAGAATCCTGCCATTTATTGATGAACGTTGTTCGATAAATTTTCTTGTATAGCTGTTCCATTCAAGCCGTTGGGAGGAAGTATAAAATCACATCCAAGGTGAGCCGTCATATTCTTTTGCCTCACACTGAGTAATATATTTTTGGTTTTTGTTAATGACTCTCAGTAACTCATCATTCACAATTTCCTACTGAACTGCGTTAAAAGAAGAAGAAGAAGAAGAAGAAAAAAAACTGAAAATACACGAAATGCAAGACGGCATGTTTTCTCATATCAATTGTACGTTCATTTTATATCTTGAGGATGTCGTTTTTCTTTTCTTTTCTTTTCGTTGTTTTTGTTATTTTCATTTGTTGTTTTGCTTGTTTGTGGGTTTTTTTTGTTTTGTTTTGTTTTGTTTTGTTTGCTAAAAGGATAGTTTGGTATTTCATTGCCAAACTGCAACTGATAAACCCGCATAATAAAATTTACGATTAAAGAATTTGGTTGGCGTGATTCAGTGGGTAAACCATTAAACCGATTTATCAATAGAAACAGACTTCATTACGTTCATAACCGATTATCCTGGAGTTTATAGTTTGTGAGACAATCTTTAGTCTGATTAGGCAGGCCCGTCTTAGTTGAAAGTAATACTCATTCATCAATTAAAAAACGCGTTCATTTGACTATAAAAATTTGCGATAAGATATTAAAAAGCATATGAACACGACGTTTCGATGTTACTGAAAGTCATTATCAAGTAAATGAAATTAAAATATGAAAAAGACTTTATATAAGGAAAACATTTAACGCTATTCTTATCTTTTTCCTTCTGTTCAATTATTATTATTATTATTATTGTTGTTGTTATTGTTATTGTTTATGGTATACTGGAATTTCAGAAATGATTTTGAACTTGAATTATAGAGCAGTGTGAAACGTACGGTACCGTGACTGTTAAATGGCTTCCGGGCTAGACCAATCAGAAAGCGAGAAAACAGAAACCATTCAATCAAAGTACTTGAATACTGAAGCCATTTAAGAGCCACGGTACCGTACGTATCCCACTCATTTGAGAACTGCTCTATCATAGGATTCATAGATACGATATTTTTGTTTTAGCGGATGCAAATATATTTATGGCCTTGCGTTTTTGTAATTGTAAGATAGGAACAGAATTAAAAACAAAAGCAAATGGAACTAACGAGAAGGGCATGGATCTTCTTTAAAAGCGTCCTTGGATGGATTCTTCTTCGGAAAGATATTGGAGGTAGGAACTACTTTATTCGTCTCGCGGTGAATCGAGCATAGCAAACCACAGACCACACGATAATATAAGCACGTGGTAAACTCTATACTCACCTGTGTCTGTCAGTCTCATATCACCTTTTGACAGGGTATGTTAGAGAACACCTCCGGTGGGGACTTCTGTATAAAGATTGATAGGGATGGTCGTCGGAAATATTGAAAATGACCCCGAAAAGCCACCTAAGCATTATCCTGGTGGGCTAGGCAACACTTTTTTTATTTTAACCCTTAAAGGTACCAGCTATAAATAGCTACAAATGCTTTCCCAGTTTTCACGGTATTGAAGACACAACTTCGACCACCTTCTTCTTGAAAAGTTTATGATGTTGTTGCTGCTGTAATTCGTGTCTAAGGTATCTTATTTACTAAGAAACACCCTAAAAGGTACCAGCTCAGTCTCTGGTAGTCCAATAAAATTTGAGACATCCCAAAAGGTATTTGACCGCTGAATTTGACCTCCTAAAAGGTACGACGAGCATCCTAGCCCTGCTATTCTGAACCATGGATCATAGAGAGGACAGTCCTCTATATGATACATGTCTGTACAGTCCCCCTTCTGAGAATACCTTCGTGAGGGAGGTTGCGCATCATCCCATGCATGCAATAAACCATTATTCAGAGTCCTAAAATTGTAAAGAACAAGACCTTGCTTTTAATCCAAACAAACAGATGAAAAAGGTTCAAAGATATTAAAGATGTGAAGATGTTGAACTGTATAGTTCACACCTTCTAAACTTAAATTCCCTGAAAAGCCCCAAAACAAGATCCTTAGTTCAGTGTGGAATTTTACCAAATTTGGGGGGGGGGGGCAGAGTCCAAATTTTGCGGGAAATGCAGCCCAAAGATGGTAAAAAATGAATGAAAATTGGGGGGGGCGACTGCGCCCCTCGCTACGCCCTTGATTGACACTGAGCATCAAGAGTCAGTGGCACATCCAGGATTTTTAAAAGGGGGGTTTCATTTCTTAAACCCAACTGTTGCTTGCTCGATGTTCGACAAAAAATAACTTTAATCATCTAATTTGAAACTATATCCTACCTAGTAATGACACTTACAGGTAAAATTACAACAGTTAATATCTATCATTTCTCATTATTGTCTTTGTCTTGTTCTTTTATAAGACATATTTATATTACCTAAAACATCAAACCTTCAAGGGGGGTTCCGTGGACCCTTTCGATCCCCCTGTATCCAACACTGAGAGTACTAGTCAAACACACTGATTGATGCCGAAAAAGGATTCAATAATCTCAATGAATAAATTTAGTTGCTGATGGTAATATACCAGTCCCGCATCATGTACAGTAGAGCCAGGGGTGGGCTGGTTGTAGCCTTAGCGACAACGTTTTTAAAAAGAACTCGTAATTGACTATTACAAATTTCTGTAGCAGCTTCGGAAATCTTGCCACTCAAGTCCCTCTCCCATTCCACTTCAAACTCGCTCTGCCGTTCCTGTGCACAGAACAAAAATAATGAATCATGAGTAAGTTATAAATTGATTTATTTGTCTATTGCAGTGAATACAGCTGACATCTATCCATCCTATATTAAGCAGTCGAAAACTGAACATGAATTACGGCTATTACGCCACATAACGAAGGACTTCCAACTAGCCCGTGAGATCGTCCCTTCAACGAACTACAGTTCTCCACTGAGCATTACATTCGATATCGCTTACAGCCAGCTTGTTGATTTAGTACGTATGCAGACTCTAAATTATAAAGAAACATACCTTCTTGTGTCATTCATGAAAGTGATTACTCGAGTTCTGACAGTGCAGATAAAGTTGTACGTTGATCGTGTGCTGGTTAATCACGTGCCGGTTCATTCAGTCTGGCTGGTTTTCAAGTGACGTCATAGCCGCCATGTTGGTTGAATTTAACAAAAGATTCTTCTTTGGTTTCTTTTGTTAAATCAACCAACATGGCAGTCGCCTCTTTTGTTATTTCATTCTCTTGGGAAGGATTGTAAACCACCCTTATGCTATCTTACGGACAGCCTGGCATCGCCTGTATATCATCGCAGCGCAGCGGTAGGACCTAATACCTCCTTTGCGCATATACCGTAATGGAATTCAAGAAAAGATTTTACTTGAATAGTTATTGAGTATTTTTCGTATGAGTGTGAAACGTATGGTATTGTGACTCTTAAATGGCTTCCGGTCTAAACCAATCAGAAAGCGAGAAAACAAACACCATCCAATTACAATGCTTGAACCTAAGGAAGCCATTTAAGAGTCACTGTACTTACCATACGTTTTTCAATCATACTGCTCTAACCACATTATACAGGTCGAACGTGACACTCGGTTCAGCCTTCAAATCAATACTTAATATTTGAACGCAAAAAAAATATATATATATACCAGCTTGCGCATCAGTCTAAGTGTGTATTTTATTCTATTATCATTCAGAGAAACCACAAGTAATAACGATTAACCAAGTAATTATGGTGTTTTGTTTCGTGGGTAAGCGTGTTCCCATGCACAGCTGCTAGGATCTTGATAAGAATTCAACCATTCTAAGATTATTTACTTTGTTCAATGATATAAGCCAGTACAAGAACTAAATCTCTTAATCGCAATACAAATCACAGTTTTTTCAAGTGATGAGCTTTGAAATTATAGGTAGAGTACAGATAATCCGGAAGGATATCCAGCTTAATCTTAAGGATAATGCTTATCTAAGCTAGAGCAAGGGCATATTAAATTATCCAAGCCTACTTGTTTAATTCGTCCTAATTCACTTTCCAAATAACAAATAGAACAGTTTTGTCCAATTGGAAAAGTACGCTCTTCATAAATTGTCGTGTTCAAGTAGTTTGATAAGATTGATCTTTACCTATTACTCATGCCCATGCAGTTTCATTAGTTGGTGTGCGTTTCGTGGGTTTTGATTGGTTTAGAGCGGAAGCCATTTAAAACCCCATTTACAAAAGCAAAAACATGTTGCCACAGCATAATTTGGTGCGGCCCCTTTTATTTTTCTATTTTTCAATTTTATCGAACCCTGAAACAACCACAAAGCTGATAAAAGTCAAGGCACGGCTAACTCACAGATCGAATAGCCCAGTTTCGATATTTTGGTTCAGTGATCACATACAAAACGATCAGAGTCGAGGCTCCGGGGGAAACAAAAGAATAATTAAGATGAACCCATTGTTTCCCCAGAGCCTCGACTTTGATTGCTTTGTACGCAATCCCTGAACCAGAATATCGAAAGTGGGCTATTGGAATTTAGCAATTGATTTCTGTGGAGAGAGGAAAACCAGAGAATTCGAAGAAAAAACTATCGAAGCAAGGGAGAGAACGAACAAACAACTCTACTTACCTGTTAGTATCCTGAACTTGGGAGTTGAACCCTTGACTTCAGCGATAAGAGACAACGCATGCAACCAAAGCTTCTTCTTAAGAACGGCAACCCTAAAGCCGCATCTTCTTGACCAGGAAAAATTGCTCGTGTAGATGTGGTAAATTGAGCAATTATGAACGCAAATATTGACAAATACGGAAAAGCGTGCGAGTAAGCTATGTTGTGCACATGCGCAATAAATAAGACACTTCTTGTTTGTTTGTTTGCTTTCTTGTCGTTTTGTTTTAACTGTGTTTGTTTACTTTGCAGGACAGCAAGAATCAGATTTTGTCAAGTTATATTTGGGTTCGACAGGTAAACAATATTTTGGGTCAGCGATTATTTACGTACGAAACCTATACATGTCTACGCACAGGGAGCCCAAGCTATGTATTTGTGCCGCTTATTTACAGTAAATGTATGGGGCTGATACATAATTCTTGATTT
>JANTNT010094428.1:0-21919 GCA_024752375.1 Entacmaea quadricolor
GATCAGAACATAGCTAAATATCATCAAGAACAACAGAAGACTAAAATATGTCAAGACTATTGAATTTAAATTTTAAGGTATTTTTCGACCCATACATTTACTGTAATCACATCGTTCGTAAATCGAGTACAAAACCGTTGCTTTGGCTGCCTGTGAGACAAAATTTGATTTTTTTATCAGAGCTATTTGGAATAATTTGCACATAATACGTTTTTGCAAGAGAAAATGAGGTAAGAGAAGGAACCCCTGGTATTGGGTTCATTACCCATCATATCAGCCCTTCGTTCTATTTTTAGATTCGTATTTACCTTGGAAACGGAACATGATTGGTCAGATCGGTGGCCGCGCGAGCTTGGTAACCGAACTAGAAGTAGGTCTTGTTCTAAAAATATCACGAAAGGCTGATATGATAGGGTACCAGGGATTTCTTCTTTTACCTCATTTTCTCTTGGTTTTTGTGAGCTAGCGAAAGGATTATTTTGGAGTTTTTCCTGCTTCGTGGTTCAGGTTCTTTATTCTTTTCTGATTGACAGTAGCGTAGCGAGGGGGGGTACCCCCCAAAAATTTTTGGCAATCTTAATAAATGGAAAAATTAAAATATAAGATTTTAAAAGCTTTTTACTGTGTGCCCCCCTGATCCTGGGCTCTCGCTACGCCCCTGCTGATTGAATACTATTCACGTTTGCCGTTTGGTAATTTTAATGTTTTTGTACAAATTGTTTCCCAAATAACTGAGTTATAAAGAATGTTTCTTTTTGGTACGGTCAGGTCAGTGGTAAACTTAAGCTTCCGTATTTCTGCCTGTCATGCGACTTAAAGCAGACAGCATAAATTAATGCCGGATATAAATAGCTCCTGATATAGGAACACTTGATTAAGTTATATTTTTAATTTTTTTACTCTGTCTCTTTTTAAGAAGAAAACATTGAAAACAAGGATGATCCTTTTTTGCTACTGTAAAAATTTGGTGACCCTCCCCTGGATTCCTCCGGCCCACCCCCCCTCTAAAATGAATGCTCCCTAGGAGTTTCATCGATTCACATAATTATATCCCCCCAATCATCCTATGCATAAGAAATGGTACCCCAACCGTTAATGTTAGTGGTACTTAACAGAAAATGAGACATTTGTATATTAATCCCATTTGTAACGACTGGTCAACTTTTCGCAAAGTTTCGAGTTTGCTCAACCAATCAGCTAAAAGAAGGAGTGATCTCTAGGCTAGCTGGCCATCTGATTGGTTTGCTTCAGGACCTCCCGGTCTTGTCAAACAAATAGGAGCGAGGTAAACCTAAAATGAACGATATTTTATCCGTTACTCATTCTAGTGCACTCTTTATTTTATTTTATCATTTTTTCTCGATTCGAAATTGTAGCTTTTGTGGTGATGAAACACTTCACATCATCATCCGCCATCTTGTATTTTGGCTTAGTGGCTTGAGATGTTTGTAGTTTTAGAAAGGGAGCCCGCGCTTATGAAACGAATTATATTAACTTTCTAAATACTGTAATAAACAGTGACAACACTACTCTTGGAATACAATTTTGACGATTTATTTTAAACGTGCTCCTAACAATAATGCCTAAAAATTGAAAGTGCTCTGGCACACATGGATTATTTGTTATTAATTATAATTAGTTGAACGATAGATGTCATTAAAATAAAAAACAATATCGGATTGCCATTTCATTAAAAGTTATTAAAACTATTTTCCTTTATTTTATCTTTGGCTCCGTACACACGTACACGTTTTCATTCGTAAACACCTACTTTTTGATGCGTCTAGGCATAGTTAATGGTGAGAGAAGGTTAGGAAACCTATTGTTTTATTTCTTTGTTCGCTTTTGATGTTGAGCTAGTCATGACCGTGCACAATTTTTGTTTTATCATCATCAGAAACGGCTAAACGACTGAAAACAAACATTCTCTATTGCATTATTATTTGAAATTTACTAATATTGATAATATATATTGAAGCATTTCGAACAAGCATTTAAAAGGAAAGTTTGGGTTCATACGCTCAGCCGTTGCCAATGATGGTAAAACAATGGTAAAACAAAAGGTTGTGCACGGTCATGGTTGAAAAAAGTGAACAAAGACCTACAACGTAGGTTTCCTAACCTTCTCCCTCTATTAACTATGGTCTAGGCGTTCCGTCCACACGTAAACGCCTGAAAACGCTCACCGTAAACGCATACTTTTGAAAACGCTTACCAAAGTGGATAGATTTGAAAACGCCGTTTTCGTTTTTCTCGTGTGGACGGCGATTTGTAAAAGATTCAAAAACGCTGACGTCACCACAAGGTCTGTTCTAGTCTCCCAAATCGTGTACATATCCAAGATGGCATATACTTGTGTGTTGGCTTGTCTGATGGTAGCGCCTCTTTCAAGATTAATATTGCCTTACTGAACATCCAGGCTAGTTATGAATGCTCTTCAACAACAACAATTCACTTAAAATGACTTGAATTTCGAAGGTATCGTTTTCGAATCGTTTTAGCGTTTACGTGTTGATGGGCAAAAACGATTCGTAAACGATGACCGTTTACGTGTGGACGGACAGGATTCGTTTACGAATGAAAACGTATACGCGTGAACTTAGCCTTAATGTCTTAATATTTCTAATACCACTAACAACTACTTTAAATTTTAGCTTAATGGATAATTTACCATGAGCACTAATCGAGGGACTTATCTATCTTAACCTAATAATGAAGCTTAATAATAGCATGACTTACCATATAGTTGAACCCTAAAATGTTCTTATTTATCTTAATCTAGTTTTAATGAGTAATACAAATAATAGACAAAGTTTACTAATGGTATTATTTACCATGGTATAGTTGAACCCTAATTGTTGGTCCCATTAACCATAACCTCTACTTTGGTTCTAGGATCACAAAACAACTTTCTATGATTTCAATAATATAGTTTATGCTTTAACTATCTGACTTAATTATCTCTGAGAACTCCTGTATTTTAAAATAAAAATCAAATTTAACGTCTATAACATAACAATTAGAATTTTCTATACATCAGCATTATATTTGTAAAAGAACTGTTTAAACTTTTATCATTTCAGTTGTGCAGTTTTTACACTGTTCAATTCTGTTCTGTACAATCGATGAAAGGATACGAGCAGGGGCAACTTCGACAAAATTTCGAACTCCCATCTCGTAAGCTCTGACGACAGAGTTCTTCCACTGAACAGGAGAAACAAGCTGTTGGCTGACCAAGGTTTTGATTTCTTGTGGATCTTCAACTACTTCTGCGTTCACGTTCATGATGATAGGTATTGATGGTTTACAGAACTTAACTTGTTCTATCAGAGGAGTGATTTCATGTTCTGCTTTGCTCATATATGCAGAATGAAATCCACCAGCAACTCGTAGCTTTCTGACGTCAATGACACTCATCTGATGTTCTTCTGAGGATAGCACTTCAACGAGAGAAAGGCAATCTTCTTCTGTTCCTGCCACAGTGTGCTGGTTATCACCCAGGTATGTAGATATTGTCATGTTTGGAAAGTGGTGTTTGAGGTAAGTTTCAAGGTTTTCACACGTAGGACCCAGTAAACTAACCATTCCAGTTGCTGTACGTTTCACCTCCTTTTCCATTGCTTTACCTCGCTCTTGTACGAGTTTTAAAGCATCTTCAAAGCTAATGACACCCGAATAAACTAGAGCTGCAAATTCTCCAACACTTAATCCACCGATACAGGTAACCTTATCTAAAAGACCTGGTCGTTCAACTTTCAGTTGTTCTATTTTTGCAAGACAGCTTACAAATATTGAGACTTGGACAAACTCTGTAGATTTTAGTTTTTCATCAATGCCTGTCTTATCATCCAGCAGATATTCAAGTACATTATAACCTAGGATAGCCTCGGCTCGAGAAAAGACGGCTTTTGCTTCTGGAGAGTTCTTCATAGACATACACATGCCTTTTTTCTGGGCTCCCTGACCAGGAAACATGATCATTGTTTGTCGCTCCTTCAACTCTTGGACTGGCTGTAATATTTTCTCAGATGCCACAACCATCACCTTGCTTGCTTTTTCTTCATAGCAAAGTTCCGTGTCCACCGCAATATTTTGTTTTGACTCTTCTGTGGGTAAAGAATCAGTGTGCTCATCTTGCAAGTTATGTGCAATGAAGTCAGCAAGACCGCCAAGTGTTGGATAACCAAATGTATCAGCAATTTCTAACTGGTAACCAATACGTTGGCGTACTAGTCTCATCATCTGGATTGCCAGTAAAGATTCACCACCAAGAGAGTTAAAGTCGTCATCAGGATTAAAGTCATCTATTCCAAGCAGTTGCGACCAAATTTTTTGAAGTTCTTTGTACACAGCCTTTTCATTTCTGTGCATGCTTGCTTCAGGGTCTAAATTTATGTCATCCAAGTCTTCCGGGCCCTTATTGTCCTTGTGAGGATCAAATTTCTGAGCATCCGTCTCCCACCATCCAGGACGTTCCAGTTCTGATGGTTCGAGTGGCTTGATACTGCACACAAATAAACACTTTTCGACGTGCCTTCGTTCATTCTCATTGACAGGGCAAGTCTGTATCGAGCCGAAACCAATGTCTTTTAATACACTCTCCCACTTATCCGGCTCCATCATTGGCTCAGCTGGTCTTAGACAAAAGTCCTTGAAATACCACCAACCATCCAGCAATCCCCACGCAAGGGTTGCCCATGTATCGTTTCTTGCGCTCTCAATGATAAAGAGAGTGCCTTCCTCTCCAAGACATGATTTGAGATTCAAAACTGATTCCATGATGCTTTCTGTTGTGTGAATAACATTGTAGGAAATAACGAGGTCAAATGATCCAAAAACGCCTTGTTTTGGAGCGTTCTTTGTTATATCAAACGTACATAACTTCATCATGTGGAGATATTCAGGAAAAAGATTTTTGGCATGTTCTACAAAAGCCTTGCCGAGGTCTGTAAACCAGTATTCAACATTTGGAATCTCTTTCATTTTCGGTAGAAGCTGTCTTGTCACGTGGCCTACACCAGCCCCAACCTCTAGAACTCTGACATTTTTGCCTTGACTCGACAACTGCTTCGCATACTCGGCAATGATCTGCATGTACATGTTGTAGTAAACATCGCCAAGTAAGTCCCCAAGCTTGTCAAACTGATACATGAAGTTAAGATTGCCTTGAGGGTAAATGACAGACAGCGGGCTCATTGTACTAAGTAGTACCTTCTCATAATGCTGCGAACAGTAAAGGGGAAATCTAAAGCAATCAGACCATGAAGGATACTTTTCGATCGCTTTGTCTGCAATGACTTTTGGATCAGCCTCTAAGAAATGGTCGCATTCAAACTTGAAAGAATCTAAAGAACAGATTGATTCTTCACATCCCGTTGCTCTCACAAGGTGATTTCTCCAAAGCTCTCTTACCATCACAAAAAAGAGTTTCTCGTATTTTTTGTGAATGCCAGTAAGGTGGAAAGCCTCTTTGATGGAAATTTCTTTACCATCCCTTATGATCCCAGCAATATTTGTGACCTTGAGAAAGTTTATGATAATTGCGGAACAAAAAATTCCTTGCGTAGTGTTCAGTTCCTCTGTTGGAGATAGTGGTAATGTTCGAATTATTTCTCTTGTTTCTTCTAGCTTCTTTTGAAGTATGTCAACCAAGCCCAATGACTGTGGGTGTAGTGCCTTCTTTGTACATGGCTCTAACCAGTGTCTTGTTTCATCAAACATTGCTACAAATACTCCTTTTGCAGACTTAATCTGGCTAGTGTCACAAGAAAAGAGTTCATCTAGATCAATTATCCCACTCATTAAATATGCTATTAGTGGAGAGTCTTTAGATTGTACTTGAGTATTTTCTGGGCAGTACAGGTGAACATCGTTACGCAAGTTAGCAAACATGACCATGTTTTTTGTCTCTTCTAGAGAGCTTGCGATTTTTAGGACGTTGAGTATTCTCTCAGGATCTGTTCCTGTTATCGCCAAGCGAAAAAGGCTATGACCAACTTTAGCATCAGACAGATCTTTCAATCTTCTAGCGACAGACACACACAAAGAGAATAGTGTTGCTTCTTCTCCTGCAAGTATCAACTGTTCTATGTAAGCCTTGTACTCTGAAATTTGCCTAATAATATGTTTGATGTTTCTGCCACTAAATAATAAAGGAAATGGTGTTTCGCATGGAACATTCTCTTGAACTTCAGGTAACATAGAAAATTCTCGTATGATAACATGGCAATTGGTCCCAGTAAGTCCAAAAGAGCTTACACCAGCTATTCTTTCAACTAAACTGTTGGCTTCCCAAGGAACAGTTTTAGATGGAACGTATATTGAAGAGTTTTTAAGTTCAAGATTTGGGGTCTTGAAATTTGCTGTAGGGCCAATCTTTTTCGCCATAAATGATGCAAGAATCTTAACGACACCAAGCATACCAGCAGCTGAATCCAGATGGCCAAATATGGTTTTTATTGATCCAATGGGCAATTTTGCTAAGGTGTCCTCTCTACCAAAAACTGCAGAAAGAGCTGCTAATTCTATTTTGTCACCTAGGTTCGTTCCAGTTCCATGGGCTTCAATAAAAGAAACATCTGAAGGCTTAACGTTAGCGGCACTTAAGGCATCTTGAATTACCAACTGTTGAGAGACTGCCGTCGGTGCTGTTATTCCATTTCCACGTCCAACACTGTTGGATGCAGCACTTTTTACAACTCCATAAATACACTTTCCTTCTTTCATAGCTTTACTAAATGGCTCGACATATAAACATATTACGCCTTCGCCAACGGCAGTTCCATTTGCATCAGAGTCGAAGGCACGACAACGGAAATCTTCAGACAAAATGCTTGTTTTTCCAAATACTCCACATCTAGCTGGATAAAGAATAAGGCTTATTCCTCCAACCAATGCTCCTTCGCATTCACTGTTTTTGATTGACTCACAAGCCATTTTTAAAGCAATCAGTGATGATGAGCATGCAGTATCGATGAGCATTGTTGGGCCTTTCAAATCCCAATGGTACGCAACCCGGGTTGCAATCATACCAGGCAATAAACCAGGGATACAAATTGCTTCATCTGGATGGCTAAGTTGGGAATACCCAACTTCAGAACAACCAACAAAAACACCGATTTTGGCACCTTTTACTTTAGAGAGACCATTAGCTTCAGCCAAGGCTTCGGTTGCAACTTGAAGAAAGAGTCTTTGCTCGGGTGACATATACTTCGCTTCACCAGGTGCTATCTTAAAGAAATGGTTGTCAAACATGTCTATTTGTTCCAAGAAAGCTCCTTTAAATTTATCTTTGTCACTTATTTCCCGCGCCTTTGTTTCATCTAACCCATCTTTTACATCTTTCAATCTTTGCTCTGGAAATTCTTGAATTAGATCTTCTCCTTTGTCTAGAATTTTCCAAAATTGTGGAAGAGACGTTATGTTTGCTGGAAGCTTCATCCCAATACCAGTGATAGCGATTTCTTCACTTTCCATTTGGATTTCCCTTTCCTTCTCGTACCATTCTCTATTGCTGCTTGAAGGATGCTTGACCACTCTAGATTGATCGATGTATTCTGCCAGGGTGGCTATCGTTGGATAGGAAAATAAGTCGGCAATTTCGACATCAAAACATGATTTCTGTTTGATCAAAGACGAGTAGCGCACTAGGATAAGAGAATGAGCCCCAAGGTCCATAAACGTAAGGTCGTGGTTGATTGAAGTTGAGTCTGGTAATCCCAGAGCCTCACCCAACAATTCTTTTAACAGGGAAATTGTAGGACAAACAGCTGAAGTGCTTTGAGAGGTTAACATCCCAGCATTTAACTCTAGTAGCTGGGATAAATTTGGAAGTTCCTGAAGGTTGATTTTACCATGAACTGTAAGGGGGATGCTTTCAGTAATGTGGACAATATCAGGTAGCATGTAATATGGAAGGTGACCACGTAGCTTGTTACGTAAGACAATATGGTCAAAATTCTTCGTTCCGGCGTCGTTGTCATTTTCAAGTACCAAAAATGCACATAGGAATTCGCTTCTACGAGGATCAGCTTCGTTTACTACTGGCAGAACATAAGCTTCTCTGACACCTTTAATGAGAGTTATTATTTTGTTTTCTATTTCACGAGTACTTATTCTGAAACCCCTTAGTTTAACTACGTTATCCAGCCTACCAATTATGTCAATGTCACCGGTCGGTAACCAGCAAGCAGAGTCACCAGTCTTAAGGGCAACACACGGCGCATGATTTAGGTTTGTTACCACAACATCTCCTGTAGCTAAAACATCTCCACTGATATAAAGTTCACCAATGGTACCGACCGGACAGGGGAGACGTGTTTTCGTATCTAGAATATGTAGCTTTACGCCAGGTAGTGGTTTACCAATTGGGACTGTTCCACTCCTTGTCTTTGGAATTACAGATCCTTCAAAGAACGACGAATCGATGGTAGCTTCCGTCATTCCATAGCTGTTGATTATTCTTTGTTCTCCCTTCATGATAGATTTGATTTTTTGGAATATATGGTTTGGAAGCACATCTGATCCAAGTATTAAGAGCCTGAGAGAAGCCAAATCATCTTTGCCGCTGTTTTCGACAAGCTGCAGACCGAAATGGGGTGTAATCTCTGCCACCGTGATTTTATGCTTCCTAATAAGATTTAAGATATAGAAAACATCTAGGCGGAATCTCTCTGGACAAATAATTAGCTGACCTGGAACACAGATAAGTCCTCTAACAACATCACCAATAAACACGTCGAAGGATATGGGCGCCCACTGGAGCACTGTAACACGGAACTCTGTCATCTCGTACTTTCTGGTCCAGGCTTGTGCAATCGTTTTAAGGCTCTTGTGTAAGACCTTGCAGTGTTTCGGTTTCCCAGTTGACCCAGATGTTCTTATTATGTAAGCGAGGTTATCATCGTTGTTAACTGTTTGGGTTTCCTGAAATTCCTCCGAAGGGTATTTCACCAGATCTTCGATGCTTATTATGGGATAGCTCTCTTCAGTTTCGATTTCAAGGGGAACATTAAAGATAACTGCAGCTGGTTCACACCTTTCTAGGATTCCTTTCAGAGAGCTTTGCATGTTCGAAGCAACAGGCAAGAAGTGCCCTCCAGCCTTCCAAATTCCAATAATTGATGCTATTGCGAATTCATTCTTTTCCATAACCATTACAACAGGCTTACTCTTCAATGTCACTTGGCTTAATTGCCTGAAAAGTGCGCAAGCGATGCTCGAAGCAATTCTATTCAACTGTGCGTACGTTAAAGAAGAACCATTACAGGATAGAGCTTCTACATCTGGATTAATCGCTGCATGTTGTTCAAATAAGGCTTGAGTTGGTTGATTTTCGATAATACAGTTTTCTTCGCACTGACTAAATGATTGCAGTAGTTTCTCTTCAAGAGGAGACAGCATGTTAGTTTTGTGTAGTTCAATCTCTGCTGCATTTACACCGATACAGGCCATATTTACTACTCCATCAGCAAGTCTCTTCGCAATCCCATCGTCGATTAGTTCAGATGCCCATTCAACTACAAGTTCACTTGTCCTTTCTCTTTCGTTATAAATGATACCCAGAGTCAAGGGCATTTTGGCATGCTTGGATCGTACGTCTAAAGCATTGGTTGCTTTAACTTGTGAAGTGAAGTTAAACATAGTACAACAGAACGAGTTTGGACTCTTCTTGTGTTCTTTCCACAAAATCTTTACCAGCTCGTCCAGTGGAAATTGTGAGTGACAAAGCGTTTGCAACCATCTGTCAGCAACCATTATTAAGTAGCTTTTAAAAGTCATACCGAAATCAATCAAAGATCTAAACAGAACAGTGTTTACAAATAGTCCATCGGTGAGCTGATGAATGTCTGTTCGTGTTGATACTGGTATTGCAAGGGTTATTTCATTAACTCCAAGATACCGATGAAGGACTATTAAAGCACAAGCGAGAAAATATTGAAATGGTGTCAACCCCAGTGTCTGACAAAACTTGATGATGTCTTTCATAGCCTCAACGGCGATGGGGAATCTGCAGTGTTTAGCATTGAAAACTGCTGTATCTTTCCATAAGGCCTCAGTTTGCGGAAGTAAGGCCAAACTGACATCAGGAGGAATTGTTTGGAAGGTTTCAAACCAATACTTGGCATCGGTTTTGTATTGATTTAAATTGCTGTTATTTCCATGATTAGCAAATTCAGATTCCTTACAAGACTGACAAGTTGAAATCTGATCGTCCATTAAGTCTTGAAGATCTTCAGAAATGTTGCTCAAAGTAATCTCGTCAACAATTGCATGATGTACGTGCAACGCCAGTATAGTTAATCCTTCTGCCTCCAACTGCCTAAACTTCACAAGAGGGCTTGAAAGAGCTTTGATGCATGGAATTGTCTGTGTCAGGTATTCACTGGCTACTTCAAGATTTTCTACCATTTCACATTTGACACAAATGTCCAGTTCTTCGTTAACGGTCATCACATAACACTGACTTTCACCAGAGAAATCAAACTTTGCTTTAAGTATTGGGTGCTGCTCCACTAATGAGCTAAATATATCGGATGGATTAAGCCTTTTTCTTGAGTAGCGTGCTATTGTCTCAACGTAAGCCGTGGAATCAGGCGCAGATTCTTGCATTATCAACATCCTTTGCTGAGCTGCAGAAAGTGGTATGTGTTGCACTTTCAGAATTTCGTTTTCTCCTGTTTCTTTGGTGGTTGTAGCTTGTAGAACGAGGTTCTTGAATTCGCCATAAATCGGGTTTTGTAACACATCCGCAACACTGATGTCAATATTTAACACTCTTTGAAGTTTTGATACTAAGAAGACAGCACGGAATGAGTTTCCTCCCATTTGAAGAAAATTGTGCGTGCTTTGTGGAACTTCTTCGCTCTTTAGTACTTCCATCCAAGCTGATTTGAGAACATGTGTTCTGCTTTTAGAAAAAACGTCTTCATGAAGATTGACACGTTCTTTCGCCAGCTGAGACTCTTGATGAAAAGAAATTATAGGGAATAAATTATGGTGAAGGGTTTGTTCTTTCAATGAAGACGACCATTCCACTTCCACTGACTTTATGACATCCTTTAATGCTGGTGCAACAGATGGGATATTCCTCGACATTTCTTCGCCGTCATCCTGAACGCCTTTTTTAGAGTAGACTTTCCCTTCGAATGAGAGGACGTCAGCAATAGTTTCAATCTGATGTAATGTTTCTGCAGTTTGCGACAGTTGGATATCTAAGAGAGTGACACTGGTCAATCCTGCAGTTTTGTTGATAGAGCATTCAAGAGACTCTAAAAAGTTGAAAACTGGAGCGTTGCGTTCTGTTTCACTAATTAACAGCTGTAGACTCTGCTGTTTTGAAGCATCTCTTATAATCTCAAACAAGATACGCCTTTCAACCATACGTCCGAGTGCTCTACAACTGAGAACCCATTGCTTAATGGTTGAGGAGCTCTGTTCAATTACGCAAACACTGACAACTCCGTAAAAGCCATGACAGTCTTCAAGTGAAATGAGCCAGCAAATATCTTCCTCTTTGAAATCTGAAAGCCTGACAAAGACATCATTCAGTTTAAACTGATTTGTTCTGTGTAGTAATTCGGCCGCTCGTTTTGACAGAGTAGTATTTTGCTTGAGGGATGAAGTAGTTGACTTGAGTATGGTCATTTTCATTTTCCATTTAATCAAAAGTTCTGTCAGTTTAATCTGACGCTTAGCTTCATCCATATGTTTTACTTTTCCTATTTCCTCTTGTCTTGCAAATTCGTTTCTGTACATTTCAGTTCTTTCTGAGGACTCTTTACTCACATCCATATTGTCTAAAGTCCAAAGGTTGTCTAAAAACGTCCCAGCAAGTTCTGCTTTTGATGGTAGCTGAAGGGTAAGTACCTCGGGAAAAGAAGCCACCATCTCTTCGCATTCAAGTGGGTTATCATCAATGAAGACAAAAGAGTTAAGAGCCAGGTCGATTTTGTTTGCAAAAAGTCTTATGTTTTCTGTTTTTGGATTCCAGTTTGCCATTATTTCTACAAAATCATTTTGGTACAAAATCATCTGATCTCTCTGTTTTTCAAAAACGTTTAAAACATCTTGGTGGCTGTTTTTGCTCAGTATAACCAGCAGCATACCTTCTCTTTTCTTCTTGAGTAAAAACTTTTGAAGGCAAATGTTTCCCGTGTTTAAATGCACGAGGCCATGGGCGCATTCCCCATCCCACAAGGTGTAATCTGCATCGACAGCTATGACCTTGTATTTGTTACCATTTACCCTTGCTCGAATTGATCTTGCGATAATCATACCGATTTGTGAGTAGCCTTCCTGGGTTAATGGCATACCATACTCTACATCAGAACGTCTGCTGTAAAATGCTGTCCAAAGGTTTGATGGAAGCTGCACAATATTCTCATCCATTTCACTTATTTGGGCAGGAAATTTTACCGAATAAGGAAGTGTTTCAGCATTTATTGTAACCACTTCATTACGGCTTCTTAATTTCATAAATTCGGCGTAAGCCTTTGCAAACTCCAACGCCTGGCTGTCTGTCTTGTGTCTACTTATTAGTACTGTCACATCAGACTTATTATCAGCTTTGATCATTGACTGTAAAGCTTGATCTTGGGGACATACCGTTATTTTCTCGGCACAGATATCGTGCTCCATGAGAGAATTGTTTGCTGTCTGCACACATTCGGGATTGACATGGAAGAAAGGGATAATCTCAGCCTTTATCACCTTCGAGGAACATTGCGTTTTCTTTGCAAATGCTTTCAAGTCATTTACCACGTGTTTAAGTAGAGCGTCAACCAGTGATTCATTTATGTTCTCAGTGTCAAAAAGACAGCCAAACTTGAGTTTTCCTCCATGTATCCAAGTGATGATCTCCAAATCGAATTCTAGTATCTCTTCTGGATGTCGATGAAATCGCCTTTTCCTCAATTCAGTCAGCATTATCTCAATCCATGGTATGTGATCAAACTTGTATTTACCGCCATCAAACGTCTGCTTTGTACTAGCATCAAGAGAGCCTTGGAATACAAACATGATATTGGGTAGAGGAATCGACAGCTTTCCGTCTGCTTTAAGTAATCCAAAACCAAGACCATGATATGGAATTTTCTTCACCTTCTCTTCGACCTCCTTCACTTGTTTCATTATATCGTCTGTACGAAAATTTTCTAATACAAATGGAAACTGTGATGTGCACCAGCCAACAGTAGAGGTTGAATCAACATTAAGCAATTGTCTTCCATGACTCTCCAAAGTTATAGCAGTCTTATCTTTTCCATGAATAGACGACAGCGCTCTTCCAAGAGCGGCTAGAAGAATATGTTCATCTGAACACTTAAGCTTTTTAGACATTTTTCGAAGTGTAATGGCGTCAAAAGACCGACTTAGCCATTTAGCTGATTTGAAAGTACTCTGGAAATGGTCTTTGTAAAGCAATCCTGATTCTGCGCACTGGGACTCAATGTGTTTCCAATAAATAATTTCTCTTGCAAAAATTCCTGAAACCTGTTCGTGCAAAGCATTGCAGAAGTTTTCAAATGGCAAAACGCACCTCTGTAACATTTGTTCTTGATCTTCATTGCCACTCAACATTTGTAGGACTAATGCTAGGTCTTCCAGTACTTGCTGCCAAGACACTATGTCTATGGCAATGTGATGTACAACAAGAAGAACATAGGTGTTTTCCTTCTCAGAATCATTAGCATCTTTCCTTGTTACATCTATGATACCAGCATTAAGCAAAATACCTTTGGAAAGAGAATGACTTTGTTCTAGATTCTGGCATAAATCGAGAAAGGCTGCTTCGTTCGCTAGATGATCCTCTTTACTCAATATCTTGACTTCTTTAACTGTTGGCTCATTTGGTCGCAATTCCAACACTTCTTGAAAGACACGGCCTTCGGATATTTCAAACCTGGATCGGAGAGAGCTGTGTTTTCGCATAACACTTCTCAAGGCCTTCTTTAAGACACTTGTCTTTAGTTTTTTGTTAAAACTTAGAAGTGAAGAAAGAGCAAAGTGGTCTGGATTTTCGTGTTCTCTTTTGAGAAAATCTTCAATTATAGGAGTGGGTCTGAACTTTTGAAGTACTTCCTTAGTTGGTGATAGACACTGCAACCGGTTATTGCTTTCAAGTGTTTGAAGTAGTTTTCTTATCGTAGGATTTTGAAAAACATCTGCTACGGATACTTCGTATCCTTCGCTTCTCATTTTTCTGACAAGATGGATAGCCTGAAGGGAGTCTCCAGATAGGTCAAAAAAGAAGTCGTCATCAGGATGAGGTAGCCTTTTGATAGGTAAAATACCCTGCCAGAGCATTTGAAGTTTGGTTACATCAGCTGAAGAAATGCCACTCATGCTTGTGATGCTGGAATCCGACGTCCCTAGGTCTGACTTTAATTCAGCTTCAAATAACCCTTGCAACAGGTTGACATCTTTCTTCCCGTTACTATTTGTCGGTGGATCAGAAATTGCGACTAATACCTTTGGAATACATCGTGATGGCAAACTGGTGGTAAGTGAAGAAGTCAGTAGTTGTTTCCAAGTTTTTTCTTGACATATCGGAAGCTCTGTTTTGGATTTAAGCATGACTGCTGCTCCCAGGTAAGTGTAATTTGAATATGTAAAACTGCACACCCATGCACTGTTGACGAGATGATGACTTTCAATAACACACCGTATTTCCATCAAATCCACTCTAATTCCATTAATCTTGACTGTATTGGAATCCACTCTACCAAAGTATGCAATTTCCTTAGAGTCAGGCATAACACCTACAATATCATCTGTGAGTAGCATATGCTCACCTGGATTGCCCCAGTATGCTACTTCAAAGGACTTGCTCCTTTTTTCTTCCTTTAAAGACCCTGTTCCCGCAAAATCTTGACAGAGACATTTACCACCAATGCAAAGATTGCCTTTTCCACCAACTGGGACAGGACTGAATCTGTTTCTTACTACAGCAATAGTCACGTTATCAATTGGCTTGCCAATGGTCACAAGATCAAATTTATTTAGTGGAAGATCATCACTGCTGAAGCATTTTACCACGCAGCCTACAGTTGCTTCAGTTGGACCGTATTCATTCCACACCTCAAACTTCTCGTTTTTCTTATTTCGTTTGAGCTTTAGAAGCAGCTAAAGTCAACTCTTCTCCACCGACTATGAATATTGAAGGGCCAAGTGGTGTCTCTGTCGACGACAAAACTGTGTCAAGCTGTAGCGGTGAGAACTTTACTGTTGTTAATTCCTGACACAAAGCAAGATCGTGATATGACGCTTGAAAATTCTTGAAAATATGGATGGTACTTCCATTCAACAAAGGAGGAAAGATGCTTGTTACTGTAAAGTCAAATGTCAGTGGTGAGAATAAAGGCAATCTTGAGTCTTTGTCTAGCTTATATGCAGATGAAGCCCACTTAACGTAATTAAGTAAGGCTTCGTGGCTTATAATGACCCCTTTTGGTGTGCCTGTTGTGCCAGAAGTGTAAAGTACATATGCCTCATCTGCTAAATGAATGTTTCTTGCCCACGTAGATACAGCAGTATTTGAATCTTGTGTACGATGGGAGGAAAAGGAACGGTCCCTTAAAGCACAGGTTTTAATGTTGCTTGTTTTTGAACTCTGTTGATCGTTTTCAGAGCATGTAGACTTGATAAAGATAGCATCAAATCTAAACTCTGTCAGCTCGTTTTGAAGGGTGAAAATCTTTTTAGAGAATGACACCCTTTTCAGTGTCGATGAGGTGTCGCACAAGTGTTGAAAGTACTTTCTTGGCAGAAAAAGCTCACTATTCCACTCCGTCTTTGTTCTGTACAAAGGATAAGCGGCTTTAAAAGACTTGAGCTTCCAAACCAGGTTATCTTTCTTTTCAAGATCCATTATGTCTCCAACAAATATGATGCCTTTTTCTTGCAGAAGATTATCGCAAGCGTGAATGACCTTACGCAAGTAGTTATGTCCAGGGAAACAGTGTACGACACTGTTGAGAATTACTACGTCAAACGTCTGGCCTTGAAAAAGCTGGCCTACTTTATGAGCAGGAGTACAATGGAAATCAACAGTTTTGGAGTCCTTAAGGGCATTTGACAGTCTGTCAATCATCGATTGAGAAAGGTCTGTAGCAACGTACCGTCCAGCAAGTGGATAAAGCTTCTTCGTCGTTATTCCTGAAGCACAGCCAATTTCTAGAATTCTGGAGTCTGGCTTGATGTGCTGTTTTACTTTATTAAGAACGTTTTCGGCATACTCATGCATCTCTGCTGCACTCAAGTTTTGCCCTGTGTATGAGCTTTTCCATCCTCCTGCTTCAATATCATCCTCACCTTCACAAGCAACGTGGTCCCAGAGCTCTTTGTTCATCAACGGAACATCTTGGTCGCTTTCTAAAAGTTCCTCAAACTTCTCGTCATCTACGCAGAGAAGCACATGAACTGATTGGCACGCCCACAGCAAATGGTTAGCAAGAGCTATGTCGGATTTACTAAAGAGTATTGCTCTTAACTCAGACTCATTGCAAATATGCTCTAACCTTTGTTTTGGATTGTCATTGTTTAATGGAACGTACACTAGACCAGAAAACATACAAGCCAGGATCGAGGAAACAGATTCAACGGAGTTTTCAAGTAGTAGGCCAATTCTAGACTGATTTGGAATTCTACACGTTTCTTTTAGGAAAACTGCTATCTCTTCAGCATTTTTTAGCACCTCAAGGTATGTGACTTTTTTCCCGTTTACGTCAATGATAAAGCATTCATCCGCAAAACGAGAAAGGCTTTCGAGCATTAGTTCTGGGAGTGCCTTACTTCCAATCTTCGTTGTCGCTCCATGGAGTATGCAAGTTTCAGTTTCTTTGCTTTCGTTACAATCAGTTACTGGCTTTAGAGTTGAAATTGGTGTAAATGGATTTTCGACCACGCGACGTATGAGACTAAGAAAATTTTCGACAACACATTCTGAATAGGGTTTTGAGAATACGTCACTGTAATACTCGAGAGTAAATCTCATTCCCTCTGGTTCCTGTAGAAAATCAAACTGCATGTCCCATTTTGAAGAGTTATTGTGAAGCAGTTTTCTTTCGATGTGTAGCTCAGGAGGAGGAGTTACATGCTCTGCCTTTACTTCAGTGTTGTGATAACAAACATTGACGCTAAATATGGGTGTGATGCTGGTATCTCTTGGAAGATTGAGTTCGTTGACAAGGAGATCAAATGGTGCGAGCTGGTGATCGTAGGAGTCCAAACAGACTTTTGAGACTGATTCCAGAATGTCACGGAAACTCATATCACCCTCAAGCTGTAATCTTAAGACAATAGTGTTGATGAAGCATCCTAAAACTTCTTTAGTTTTTGTGTCATATCTTCCTGCCACTGGAGTTCCAATAATCATGTCTGTCTCTCCTGTGTATTGATGTATAAGGCTAAAAACTAATGAAGCAAGGGTCATAAACATCGTATGCCTATCACCTGAAAGCTTTTCTAAGCTGCTTATAACGTCATTACCAATGAAACGTGTGATTCTTCCGCCATTGTATGAAAATATCGGGGGCCTCCTTTTGTCGCCTGGAAATGAGGTAAATGGCAACGGTCCACAAAACCGGTTTTTCCAGTATGCAAGATCTGTGGAAATTCTTGAAGTACAAGACATTGCCTCTTTTTGTTCCTCTGTAACAAGCTCCGTGTAAAGAGGCCTGTGGATGCATTTTTGTTCTACCACACCTTTACATGCTTTCTTGTAAGTATCCCACAGTTCATTGTAAAAGTTAAAGTGAGACCACCCATCAAAAATAATGTGATGAACAACCATAGTAAAAAGATACTCATTGTTAGGAAGATGGTAGAGCCTGCATCTCACCAATGGTCCCTCTTTTAAGTCGAAAGGTGTCTTGTAATCTTCGTCGTATTTTTTCATTGCAAGGTCTATTGACACGTATCCAGATGTTTGATGATTTAGATCATTAACTTTTACCTGGAGATTCCAGTTATGAGTCTGGAAAAGGCCATTTGGGGTGTTAATAAAAACTGTAAAAAATGCTCCATGACGGGATAACACTGTGTTAGCTGACAGTATAAAAGCTGACGGGTGAAACTCTCCAGATATCTTCAAACAGTTTGTGGCATTGTAAGCACAAGGATTGGTTACTACTTCCTGCATTACCCATAGCCTTCTTTGAGCAAATGACAAAGGAAAGAATTCCATCATTGATGGCGGGAAAGTTTTGGGCAATGTGTTGTCCTCGAGAAATTCACAATGCGATGTTTTTACCTTTCCTTCAATGACCTTTAAAAGTCTTTCATAGGAAGGGTTTCTGTGAAGGTCAGACATTGTAAATGTCTCTTCGATTAGACCAAGTGCATCTTTCATTCTCATGTTCACGTGTGTGTAGATCAAAGAGTCAACACCAAGTGAGAACAGGTTTTCGTCTTTGAGCGTTGACCAATCATACTCCTTTCCAAGTGCTTCATTCAGAGCTTCACTTAAAAGTGAACCAGCATCTTTTATTTCTTCTAAAGCTTGAGACCTTCCAGTTTCCTCGTGACCTTTCTCTTTAGGGGTGACTTTTACTTCAGTCAAACATTCTAAAGACGCCGGTTTTGGGTTCTTCTGGCTTGCGTCACCACTAGAATAACTATTACTCCCTTTAACTAAGCTACCATCATCGCGCTGTCTTAGATGATTCTCGAGACAAAGATGTTCCTTGTTGATTGGTTTTCCTACTTTTGGCCAGTATCTTAATTTATTGAATGCGTAGGTTGGGAGGAAAGGTACTTTCTGAAGTCCAGAACGTACATGGCCAGAGTATATTTTATTCCATGGTATAGCCTTACCATTTAAATAGTCTAGTCTCACCTTTGCTGCGGTATAATTGTTGCTATCATCAAATTGTTTGCTTGACACGTTGTCATCGGTATTAAACCCTGCGCTTACTCTTACTTTTCTTTCATTACATGGAACTTCAACAAGAATTTCAAGGATATCAATTAGGGCTTGAGTCATTTCATCCCAGTTTTCTCCATAAGCGATAGCTCGCTCGTCAAATTTCTCCTGTTCTCTGCCGGTGTTAATTGTAAAGCAAATATTCTGAAGGTTCTTTAAACTTGTGTTTCCTGAGCATTCAAAGTACCGTACCATTTTTCGTGTCAAACCTTCTAATGACTCTTTAGCGGCTGCAGCTAGCGCTAATATAGTACCATGTTCACTGCTTGGCATCCCAAGATGTGCAGACGTACTTGAGACATGTTCCTTGACAACCGCATGGACATTCGTGCCTAGCAGTCCAAAGGCACTGACACTTGCGAATCGTGGAGACTTGTCAGCGTTTGGCTTCCAGTTTAATGAAGAGGTATTAACATAAACGGGAGCTTTTTGCCAGTTTATATGAGGGTTAGCTTTCGAAAAATTAACTGCTGGTGGAATTTTATCATGATTCATGCATAGTAATGTCTTTATCAGCGCTACAATCCCAGCTGCGCCATCAGCTAAATGGCCAATATTGGCTTTAACCGAGCCAATGGGAATCTTTGTTTCTTCGCTTCTTACTTCCTCAACGTTGACACCAGACATCTTGAATGCTTTGGTAATTCCAGATATTTCTATCGGGTCACCCAATTCAGTCCCTGTTCCATGAGCCTCGAAGTATCCAAGTTTGTCGGGACGCATGTCGGCAAGTTTCCAAGCTTGATGAAGCATATTGGCTTGTGCTACCGGGTGAGGGGCGGTTATACCATTTGAATGTCCATCTTGATTAGCTGTGGTAGCTTGTAAAATACCATACAGATGGTCACCATCAGATAAAGCTTTGTCTAAAGGCTTTAACAATACAGCTCCACATCCCTCACCTTTAGCAATACCTTTAGCACATGCGTCAAATGCTCTACATTTAACGTTTGGTCCAGTAATGCCAAGTTGATTCCAAATATCTGTTTTTGTGCTAATAGGCAGAAGATCAAGGGTAATACCTCCAGCAATTGCAATATCGCAATCACCAGATAAAAGACCTTGGCAAGCCAAATGAACAGCAAGGAGAGATGAAGAACAACCAGTGGCAACCATCATTGCAGGACCACTAAGATCCATCGTATACGAAACTCTTGAGGAGATGAAGGGAGAATGGTTTCCATGAGAAACACTTGGATGATTTTCGGTAAGTACGAGTTTGTATTTATTAACAGTGTTTCCAACATATACGCCAGTCTTAGATCCCCTGATGCTTGAAGCATAACCCGCGTCTTCTAATAGTTTCCATACAGTTTCAAGAAAAAACCGCTGTTGTGGCTCAATAAACATTGCCTCTCTAGGGTTTATTTGAAACACATCAGCATCAAATTCGTCAACCGATTTAAAAAAAGACCCCGTAAAAAAGGGCTCATCTTCATTAACAAGTTGACTTTTAAAAAAAGGAAGCACGTGATCAATGTCATCTACTCTTTCTGGAGGGAATTCCCCGACAGTATCTTGGCCCTCCATTATTAGCTTCCAAAACTCGTCACATGACTCAGCTCCTGGCAGCTTTACAGCCATGCCAATCACGGCCACAGGAAAGTTGTTACTTGCCATTATAAATCCTATGGAAAGAAGTAACACAGATCCTATGCATAACGATGTATGAATAATATGTATAAACTAATAATGGTAATTGAACCGAGTGGAGTGCAATTTGTATGGGAAATCATACGAGTGATTACCATGAGTATGGTTTCAGAACAAAATTGCACGGCACGAAGTTCAATTACCACTTAATATTATATCCATTTTGAATCTTGAATAAATAAGAGAGACAAAATATATTCAAAGAAAAGTTTTCCTTTTACTAGAAGAAGAAAGTAGTTTGAATGCAACTTTTTTGTGTGTACAATGATGTAATGTTCAATGTAATGTTCAAAGGTCGACAATAACAAGGTATTTACAACTCTTAAAACTCCCCTACATTCGGGCTTAGCATCACTTCTGATGCAGAAAAACAAAAGGCAGAAATTAGAATAGCTAAAGAAGCAACTCCTGAATTTTTAAGGCTAAGCACACATATACTGAAATTTCAAGAGTAGTGAATATATATATACCACAACTCCCCGTAAGGGAATCTTCTGTTGGGTTTGCTCCACACGCACCACCACTACATTTCTAGAATTTACAACACACAACACTCAAACTCTCATGTTGATTTTTACGGAGGGAAGAAAACCGGAGAACTCGGAGAAAAACTCTCTTAGCATATGAGAGAACAGATCAAATAAACTCGATTCACATACAAGAGTTTGCACAGAGGGTTCAATCCACGCACATTACTGCATTGGTGTGAGGACAACGCGATAGCAGCAAAGAACACCCATGCTACCCTATATCAACTATAATCAACTACATCAACTAATTAGTTGTTTATTTTATGTGATGTATGAAGAATCACAGTCCGTTGTCATAGCAGAGGATATAAATTGGATAAAAAAGTCATTTTTTAATTTTCTTTTTCGTCATCTGAATTGTAAATGCAATTTTTCTGCTTTCTTGATATTAAAGAAGCCTTTTTTTCAGATGCTCCGAAGGTTGACAACTATTTCGAGTGGCCACTGAGTGCAGGTGATGTTGATTGAACATAACTTTGCATAATTCCTATCTCTGGCTTTCATCAACTTGACCAAAGCCATCTAGATAGAATTCTGGCATGGTTGATGATTTCTTTAATTATGTAACCAGCCTTTCCTGATTTTGTTTCAGCTTCTGGACCAGTGTTTTCCTTGTGCTGTGGTTTTTAGTTTGCTTCGTAGAATATGTAAGTCGTTTTGCATTGGATTTTTTGGCTGCAGACTGTAAATCACTTAACTTGTGTCTTCTTCACACACACACACACACACACACACACAAAAGAAAAGAAAAGAAAAGAAAAGAAAAGAAAAGAAAAGAAAGAAATCCTAATTTGTCAACAGAACTAGAAACTGT